>JACCGJ010000407.1:12171-28741 GCA_013407085.1 Atriophallophorus winterbourni | reverse complement strand
TGTACGATCAATTACTTCTCGCTGTGACTAACCTTCCACTGACTAAAACGCAATGTTATAGATAAACACAAAACCTGGCGGTTTTTGAGATCAAATTTCATATTCAGCACACACGATTCGTTTCTTTCAAGCACAATTTGTCGCACGAACCCAAACAACATCAATGTCTAATAAATCTGAAAGACTGAAAATGGTTTTGGGCATTTTGGAGTTTTTATATTTGCATTAGTGGTAATTTCAATAGAAGATCCGGCTTCCGTCATCACTTACAATCTAATAAATGTTCCTGACCCATCAGATAGAGAGGGTACCCTCGGATCAAAGAAAAATAATACTTGTAAAATCTTCTTTCCGAAATAATAGAAATTTCAACGTTACGCTAATGTGTAATACAGGAAAGACACGTGGTAAACAATAATAAAATATAAATGAGATATTTATTTCCTCAATTGTTCAATGACTACATCTTTTTGGCAGAGATATTTTGAGGCGAAAGGGATGAACGATAGCTGATATAGTGATATTTTCATATTTGATTGAGTTGTAGAAAAAGACGGATGATTCAAGATTTATGGTTGAAAAAGCAATCAACTTTACAATAACCATGGAGTTGAACTATAGGTATATATATATATATATATATATATATATATATATATATATATATATACCTATAGTTCAACTCCATGGTTATTGTAAAGTTGATTGCTTTTTCAACCATAAATCTTGAATATATATATATATATAATCAAAATTCGAATTAGCTCTCATAAAATCGTCAGGTTTTGATTTGAATATAGATAAACTGTTTGAGCTTACCAAATTGGAAGGTAGGGAATTCCAAACAAAGCACGCACCGAATAAACATACCTGCGGCAGTTCCGTTTGGAATGTGGTGTTTCCAACTTGCAACCATGGCCACGGCTGTTGCTGGAAGTTTGAAGGTGGAATAATATATCCAGAGGGTGGGAAACAGTAGTTAGTATTTTGTATGCGAGGATGAGATCACCTCGCTTTCTCCTTTGTGTAATTGATATGTGAACATAATTCTCGATGCCACACGTAAAGCGCACCCTATTCGAGTGCCTTTGGCAATACGACATTGTTGGTTGAGTCACGTTAAACCCTGGCAACTAACCTTCATTTGTTCGCTACATTCAAATCCTTTGACTTATCTATGACCATGAACTCCAATTAGTCTCGCAATCCCCTCACGTATGTGTCATTTTTTGCCTTATCTACCTCAGCAACCCATTTTTTCGCGGCTTATATGCCCCTTCATATTTTGAAATTGTTGCTGTCTTACAAATACACACTATGTCCTTGGACACACACCGGGCATTGGGCCGTGGACTTCTGCTCAGCGTTCCTTTCCGGCTTTGTTATGTTTTCCCGACTGTTGGGTTAAGAACAACGCATCTATTGATCGAACGCAACGACTGCTTCTGTTACATCATTCGCTTTATCATAATTTGGCGGGCTGGTATTTCATCATAACAGATATTCGACGACGCAACGAAATAATGGTCAAGTTAAACCAGATGGCACTCACAGAACAATGAGAACACGCCATCAAGGACGGCAAACAAGAATTGTAACTAATCACGAAAGTTGTGATCGGACTCAAAACAGATAAAAACGGAACACTTATATCTCTTGTTCACCTCGAAACAATGCCCGCTAGTGATAGTACAATGACAACGGATACGCAGAAATAAATTACGTTATTACCTTTTTGAGATTTGAAAGCACCGACGTTCTGACATGATTTTAATTGGTGCTTAGTCTGTTTTCATTTATGAAAAGATTAACACCCGGTTATTTGTTCAACATTTATAAGTGTTAATTTCTACTGCGAATCATTATTGAGCACACCGATATATTATATTATATATTATAAGTTGTTATTGTTGACGTCCTTCGGTCGATGTTCACCATGCACGTACATCACAATCGCCTAAATTTTCATGTTCTACAGCTTTTTGAATGACTAAACAGTCCGATTCGGGAGGAACAATCTCTCCCGATAGTCAGAACTCGGTTGTAGTGCGTCAGTTACACGCCGGCGGCGTGATCTGCGTTCAGCAGCCAAGAGCTGTATCTGCTCATCCCCAGCTTGCCGACGACGCTTTACACAATGCCTACAATGCGAGAGGTCAAAAGCGATTTCTTCCCAACTCGCGGGGTCAATACCAAGAGCTTTCGTATCTCTTCGGCAAACGTCGTTGTACCGCAAGTGTGGTCTGCCCAATGGTCGACTTCCTAATTGCAACTCACCATAGAGTAGATCTTTCGGAATACGACCATTTTCCATTCTATAGACATGACCAAGCCACCGCAGGCGGCGCTGACGTAATAGGGTGACCATGCTCTGTAGACCAGCTTTTGAAAGCACTTCAGCGTTAGTCACTCTGTCCATCCACGATATGTTCAAGATACGACGGATGCTTCGTAGATGGAAAGCATTCAGCTTCCGTTCGTGTCTTGCGTGGGTGGCCCAGGTTTCACTGCCGTATAGTAAAGCATTTAGTACGCACGCGCTGTATACCATCCTCTTTGTCTTTACAGTCCAGCTGCGGTAACCCCCAACCGAGAAGTTTCATCGGACAAATGACAGCTGCTCTGCCAATCCGCTTATCAATCTCCGTGTCTAGCGAGAGGTTGTCCGCAATGGTTGAACCAAAATATGTGAAATGATGTACTGGTTCGAGCTGACAGTTTCCAACAGTGATGATTGGCGGCGATACAGTCCCTTGACCAATATAATAAGTAACATTTCATATAATGGGACATGCATCGTCAAATGAACCAATTTTAGGATAAGCCGGTGAATTGCTTGACCAAAAACCAACATTTATGTTATTTCTTTTTTGTTTATATTTCTAAAGAAAATTTTAAGTCTAAATTCACCAGCTAATTAGTATGGTGGCTTAAAATGAGCTAATAAAGCCCCAAAAAGTTTTTAAAGAATTAAGTGGTTACCTAAACCATACTTAAAATTGCACACCACATGAACTAACAGCATCAAGTTTAACTTCAAAACGCATTTCTGTGTGTATTCTTACATACTATACCGAAAACGTGATTTACACGGCCTAATATGGATTCGTTTCATCAAACAAGTTATCTGTCATCAAATTTGAACCTTTTTTGAAGCTACATGCAAACCAATACACTTTTCAGTATCTTTCAATCAAACTGCGTTAATCGATTGTTCCGTAATCCACAATGCGTCGCATGTGAGCGCAAGCACCGTGCATCGTTTGCGTCAGATTAAAAGCCGAACAATTTGATTGGTTGATGATTTTCATCACGTGATCACCCGATTTGAATTATTGCCGTTTGATCTTGCGTGTTGACTTCGGATGAGGAAAAATAATAGTTGGTAGACGAATAAGCAGGGTGTAGTTGTATTTCTACCTCGTGCGTATAATAAGCTATCATTCCTGTTTTTTTAGAAGGGCTACAGATGAACGTGTCCTGTGATTGCTGTTGCTCGTAGCAAGCGTATATTGCTCACAAATAGCGCATTTTCCACGCTGGTCTTACTGAGAAAAGCATTAGAATGTAATTCAATTCAATACCAAATAGTAATTAAAATGATGCACAACTTCATTCCTAAACACCGTATAAATTCTCAGTTTTTGTGGGCAATTGTTTTGTCCATATTTATTCTGATTTACACAACAAATCCATGAAGATCAAAGAAATTGAACAGTCAGTAGGGAGAGAGAGACTGTAAGATTAGTTTTATTGAATCTTGAAGCAGCGTGTGAAGTGGAATCACACTAGCTTTTTAATTATCACTATATCTAGTAATTACTGATATAATGAGCCGTGAATATTTTATTGTGGCATAAAATAATTAAAATGTAAAAGTAATCGTATTAGCGATGAGCCACTCCAATTGATTTCTCGCTTTACTCAGATCCCATATAGAATTTAAATCCATCTTTTTCTACATTAGGATAATGTATGTAAACGACTTTCCTAAACTTGTTCGCAGCAAAATCTTGTTATTTGCGGATGACATTAAGCTGTGGACACAAGTACGCACAACTGAAGATTGCAGACAGCTTCAGCTGGACCTCGATGCCTCACAGGACTGGTCAGTTAGAAATGAACTACCTTTTAATTTCGGCAAATGCAATGTATTGGCTTTTGGAAGACATTTGGAGTTCTCTTACACCCTTGGTTTCCATATTCTTGAAAGCACTGAGAAGGAGAAGGACTTGGGTGTGCGGGTGAGCAGCACATTGAAACCTTCACATAACGCCACAGCTGTCTATGAAAAGACGTCACGATTACTGTTTCTGCTAAAACGCGTGTTCAGGAGTTTTACGAAGCAAACTGTTCATCGAATAGTTGATACGTCCTTGAGGCCCACCATGGAGTATGCGGTTCAGGCTTGGTCACCCTGGCTACAGAAGGACATCAGCCTCTTGTAAAGAATATATCATCGGACCACCAAGCTCGTACGTGGTTTAAAGCATAGGCAATACGAAGATCGGATTACAAGCCTCAATCTCTTCGACCATCGCTACCGCCGTCTTAGAGGCGACTTGATTCTTATGTTCAATATGCTGCATACCTAAACCATCCTCTGAATAAACTATTCACACGACTACCACCACGGAGTCGTAACTATACAGTACAGTACTTACAGGACTCGAGGCTGAACTGTCGAAGGTATTTTTATTCTGTACTTGTATGTTTTACTTAGAACTCCCTACCCCGTAACGTTGCAAATTCACCCAACTTGGATATATTCAAATCGAACTTGGACAACTTCATGTCAACCAATCAAAACATTGAAACAATATATTCTGCATCATAAAAGCTTTGAACCCATGCATCGAAGTAAACAATACATATTTACCCCATCCAACCGGTTAAAAACAATTTCTGCCCTATGTATTTTTACGTGATTCCTGAACTGATCGCTAGGCAAACAAACCCCGTTTTTACTACCTATTTTATTTGTATTATTCTGTGGTTTTTGTAAAGCTATGTGCTTTTTAGACCATTAAATTGAATTGAATTGAATTGAATTATAAATGCGGGAATATGAGCAACTTTCAACCGTTGCACACTCCACTAGCTTGCATGAATTTAAAACGAAATTAGACGAATTTTTATTGCATTATTCGTTTCCAGAACACTTATATACTGTTTAATCTACTTCCTTATATTGTTTATACACTTAAATTTCAATTTTTACCATCCTATGGTTGTTGTTGAGCATGTTGCTATTTAGACCATTAAAACCTTGAATTACCTTGAACATATCACTTTGGTCATCCATAGGCGCCTGGAGTGCTTGATCGGGATCACTTTTAGAACGTCGTGCTTCGTTGTACGAACCTTAGTAAACAGTGGATTCAAAGTCTAGCTTTGCTTTCATCTCTTATTCAGCAAGGGAGAGCATTATAAGTCTTCGTTTCCTAAAAGTTCAACTCGACTAGAAACTTCAGGTTGGTGTTGCTTGTCACTTTCTGTGAAGATTTTCGATATTTGCAATCCTAAATCCACAGCTGAGTGTGATTAATTGAACACCAACATCACAACGAAAAATCTGCCTTATAATTACGCGTGGTTGCTTTGTGTTAGTTCATCTGTGATTGGTCTACTGCTTGGTATGAGGCATGTCAACTAGCATCAGATTAAGTGTTTGTTTACGTGCATAAGATTCATCCGCGTTACAGCGTCATGTTTTTACTCAAGCATGACTCATTGGCACAGATAACCTGCATATTCGAGATTGAAAACACCACAGGTATTACTCGCATTCGCAACACAGCATTCCATTGTTCAACAGCGTAAAATGAATTCGGGTAAAAAAACAAAGCTTTTCGTTAGTGTGACTGAAGCCCATGAAGTTTGATTAAACATTCGCATGTTCACGAAACATTTAGCATTGTTAGAAGCATTGTCTGCTTTATGCCAAATCCAAATAGTGAGATTATTGATGAGTTTCTATTTATTTGTCTACGACGGCCCCCAACAACAAAACTTTTTCTTGATGCTATCTGTTATTACAGCAAATGGCCCGAGGTCAATATATGCGGAGATGTTACTCCTCATTTACTCATCAGATGGTTGATCCGGTTTCCTCCCGACTTGGCCTTCCTGAAGAAATCGTGACTGACTACGATCCTTAATTTATCGGCCAAATGTTTGAATCATTTCGTTTAGAAAATGCTATACGACACTCATATATTGCACCTTGCAATCCCTCTGCTAATACGATTGAATCGATCAATAAGAGAAGGCATTCAGGGTGTCTAATTGGCAGGAGATGATTGGAAATGCGCGGTTATCAATACGCTATTTTCCCGTAGAACGTACCAACGCCATGCTATGGGCCAAACCCCTTCTAAATTGTTGTGTGACAGACCGATCAGAACAAAACTAAATGCAACACATTGGTTTCCTGCAATCCAACAGCGGATGAGTTGCAGAGAAGAGATACGTATCATACAGTAGGCACAGCAGTCAGAGCCAGTAGGCCAAGCAAACAAAGAAAAGTTCACACCACGCTATCTGAACTTATCAAAATCAGCAAACTAATTGGGCACTCAACATACGAATTTGTTGATGGAAAAAGGTTAACGCTGGTTTACAGTGGAAACCAAAGTAATACTCAGGGTGTAATGCCATCAATTATCAAGAGAACAAGCACATGTCAGAGAATATAACGCATGTCGAGCAAGCAAATAAAATAGGAAACCAGTTATACGGATGGGAGCAGTGATATTGATTTTCACAGAGGGGATGATCTTCTGACCAACCACATGAACATGCCCGGTAATTGTGTATGTACATCCAGTAAATATAAAATTCGGACAATTGTGATTCGCGTGTTCTTACCGGTACACAACACTCTTGAATAACCCTTTGAATTACTTTTGAATTTCGGATGTTTCCCGTTATAAGGTGGTGACACTCAGTTTAGGTTCTGTGAGTCAGTTCATCTTGTTCGAAAACGATGCAGAAAGAATTTTCGCAAACAATTTCTTGAGCACTACCTTTAGGATCGTGTTTTTATCACAGAGTTTGCTTTTATAAGGTAATGCGTAAAAATTGAACATGCGGTGAAACGGAACTATAAATTTCAGGAGAACAATGGCTGTGAGAGGATATAGTCGTTTTGTGTATCGTTTCGCTTTAGTGAAACTCCGTTGAACCGTGATTCTCCAGAACATGATAAATTAATATTTGTTGATCCGCTATTCTGCGGCAAGCGAACATTCGGTCAACTGGATGAGACAAACATGCATATCTTTGCTTGTTGATTAGAAAGTTGAGTCGCCTGAACTTTAATCGGCGACTAGCTGGTTGGTTTGTACACCTTCTAGATTAGGCGGGTTCGATGTGACACGAAAAAGAATAAAACATTACACATTCGTCTTATATAAGCGATTCACTTCACCGGAACCTGTACTTAACATGGCCGCACCGGTTGTCAATCGATTTCGTGCCAGTCGGTGCAATTCAAGTCCAAATCATGTTGGGCTTCTTAGACCAACCGTGGCAAATTGCATATCGTTCACTGGCAACTCACGTTGTCAATTTCCTCATGTTAACGAAGATGATGTCGTTCGAACAGTTCTCATGCAATCTTCGCGAAACTCTAATTCATAAATCGATTGGAATATGTTTGGGACCGATCGTGTATTCATAATGCAAAAAAATTGAGTGCAATCGGTTAGAGTAGTTTTTCGGTAACGTTTCACTTCTAACACAGAAGCTTCGTCATACCAAGGGTCATAGTCAGGACAGGGAACATGATTAAGTAGTAGTCAACCCCCACCACTGATTTGACCTTACCGCTAAACAGCCTATAGTACGCCTACAGTGTGTCACGTCTCGTGGGAATGACCAGGATCAGTGGTCAATTTGCCGAATAGTGTGTATCTGTGTCAGAAGTGAAACGTTACCGTAAAACTACTCTAACCGATTTCACTCAAATTTGTTTGCATTCTAATTCATTGGGTTTCGCGATTCTCGTATCGGTTGGTTCGGTGCTTTCTGCTCTTGTTTTGTGTCGGAGGGTAGAGTACTGTTCGAAGACTCGTGATTAGCGCTCATCCATATTACACTTCACACCTCCACAATGAGCTTACCCTTCAAATACCACACGCAGTATAACCTGTCGTCTGAACTTTTATTCAGTCCATGTACGTCTTCTCCGGAAAAACGTGTCATCACCTCGTAAATCGATGATCATCAAATAACCCAGTGTTTGTGCGGAATCACCTGATATATCAAATCAAAGTGTAAAAACTCATGAGCACACAGAGGACTTCATCTGTATTCAAGAGGTTCTCTTATAGGCGAGTATTACATTGTCAAGTACGTAATTATTCATTGAACAAATGACATTCGAGTTTGTTGCGAGATTCAATGTCGCTAAACGTTACTTGGTTTGACCTCAGAGAGATAATCGTAACGGATGGTGACGTGGTTAATCTTCTACCCAATGTCTCTCGAGGTGGGTGCCGACAACGAACTCAACGTTTTAACCGGAAACACGTTTTGACAGGCCTCGACTTGTTACAACGTGTGAATGTGCATGATTAGAAGACTTTCATTAATTAGATTACATAATTTTATTCTTGCATATAAAGTCCTTACTACTGTTTCCCGCTCACTGAATAACTTGTTGCAACTTGGAACTTCTAGCAACATGCGAGGTCATGGTTTTATTTTGCAGATACCACACTTCAATTGGAAATGCCGCTGGTATTCTTTTGGTTCGTGTGAATTTTGTTTGGATTTACATACCTTCAATCTTGTAAATTCCAAAAGCTTAGCTGTATTCGAATCAAGGCTTGATGACTGTATGCACGCTAACTCTGATGTTGCCCGCACCTATTACACGTAACTACGGTCATGATAGCCGATTAATTTCACGATATTTGTACACCATAATTATTGTAAATCTAAACGCTTTTAAGTCATAAATCCTAAATTTTAAAATAGCCTTTCCAACATGATTAATTTAGTCTACCTGTCTCTTAAGTGGTGTACGTAGAAGATCATCAGACGACTGAAATGAATGGTAAAAACGTCTATCCCACCAGAGGCTGATTTTTTATGATCATGATTTTTATGATTCAGACTCGGAAAATGATTATGATGCGAAGATTTCATGTTAACGAAACTAACGTTTTATTTGATCGCAGTTACACCTTCGGATTTCGATAGTATGCAAGGAAAGATGATGAAAACAAGTCTCACTGAAGTTCACATCTTCGAGGCAGTTCTGGTATAGCTGGTAGGACGTCCGACTTGCAATCGGACTGTCCAGATCGATTTCAACTGCACTTGCATCTTTTCCGGTCGTCACAACCAGTTCTAAAATGGATAGCAACAGTATTTGTAATAATACCAGAAACAGTTCCGCAGTGAAATCTTATCACTTATCAAGTTTTATGGTGAGCAAACTGGAGCTGAGCACCATAACTTTTGGTCGAAAAGTGGTTGTAAAAATACCTACAAAAACCCAGCTGTGAAACCTTTATCACCTACAAAAATAACGTTCCGACGTATATATCTCAGTTTTCTCAGGCGCGCAAACGTTTTCTCGCCGCTATTATTATTGGGGATATTATTGTGTTGTTAATATTGTGTGTTGACTATGTACAAATGGTGTTTAACAGATGTATAATGTTAAATGAGTTAACAAACAGAAAATCAATGAAAGATGTGTGTGAACGGTAAAAAGAAATCGATAGATTAATATGGCGCTATCGGCAAACGAAATGTAAAGATAATGTTTAATTTGAAAACTGCACGAATTACTACACATTTTCTGAGGAGCAAAGTTACAAAACTTGTACAGGAGGATAAAGAAGGGTATCAAATCATTCTGATGGTAAAACTTAAATGAAACCACAAGCTCCTCTTCCAGATCGTGGAAACTAATGCCAGGATAAAGCCAGGCGTTTCCGCTTTACTTACTACGAACGAAACTATCTCTGCCGCTCTCGAAGCCGCCAACAAACTCGCTCAATTTTATTCTAGATTATTCTACCACACTGAGCGCTTATGTTATGTTATGGCTGTATTCAGAACACAAATGATCACAATATAAGACATCGGTGTGAACCCTGATAATGTCCTGGTGAAGCTGATCATACCAAATACAAATAAGATCGTCTGTTGCTGATGAAATAACACCGTTCCTCATAACACAATACGCCCATGCTGTATTCTCACCACTCTGATCTTTCAAACTGTCCTTGAGTTGTAGCAAGGTTCCTACTGACTGAAAAGTGGATTAATCACTTCGATATACAAAGTAGGGAACCGATCCGAGGTGTCTAACTACAGACCAGTCACATTGTTGTCAGTAGTCACTAAACTCCTCGAACGATTTGTTGCTGATGAACATATTAAACATATGGGACAAAATAAGCGTCTTTCCATCGCACAGAACGGATTCAGGACAAAACACTCCTACTTCACCAATCTTCTCATAACTCTTGATAACTGGACTCGAACCGTAGATAATGGATACTCTATCCATGCTAGTTTCTTTTATATGTCTGAAGCCTTTGACCGTGTTATCCACAGCAGACTGCTAGATAAATTGGAGCAGCTCTGGGTGGGTGGTAGATTATTGGACTGGATACAGGATTACTCGAGTGGTAGAGTTATCAGGGTTAGAGTTGATCGCAATACACTACACTTTCTCGTGTAGCGGAACGATATACCTGAAATCGTACGCAGTATAGTCATTTTATTTGCGTATGACATCAAAGTTTGAACTAGTGTGCGAACCATTGAAGATTTCTAATTTCTATAATAGAAGATATCGACACAATTCATACTTCAAACTGCTTACAATTCAATATCCAATATGTGAAATGTTAAACGTCATTAAATCCTTCGGTTTCACATATTCTCTGGGATCCCAATAACTTTCATAGATTACGGAAGAGAAAGACCTGGTTGTGTGGATTAGTAGTATCTTGAACTCATCATGGCAGTGTTCTGTGATATACAAAATGTTCTGCCAAACCTTGGCACTGCTCAGAATGATCTTCGGTAGTTTTACAAAGCAGGTTTTCACTGATAATGAACACCTATATCCGGCCAGCAATGGAGTACACTGTTTAAGCATGGTCCTCATGGTTACAAAAGCACATGGCCTTGCTGCAATGTGTATGCCACCGCGCTACAAAACTGGTGACCGGACTATACAACAGGACATAGAATGAAAGGATTGCTACTCTGAACTTATTTGACTTTTTCTACCGCCATTCCGGGGTTAATTTGATCTTGCTGTTCAACATTCTGCGTACGGTGAATCACCCACTTGAACACCTGATTCATAGACAAGAAGCACGTGGTAGCAGATCCCATGGTTACAAGTTGACCATTCCATACTCTAGATCAAATTGTTGAAGGCTTTTCTTTGCTGTTCGAGTTTGCTTCATATGGAACTCTCTGCCCCCACATATCATTTGTGCGGCAAGCCTGAACATGTTCAAGGCTGAACCTGACAATTATATGTTGACCAAATCCAACCTCGCACTTCAGTACATATGCTGACTTTCCATACTGACAAAACATCTTTGTTATTTTTATGCGCTCCTGATATTTCTAATCTATGGTTACTGTAAAGTATTTGCATTTTAAACCATTAAAACTTTGAACGTTGAATAACTTTGAATTACAGTTTATATTGTGTTGAACCAGGTGTGAAAGAGCACCGATCTTAACTTAATAAGGAAAAGCCGTTTAATTACCAACCAGAAGTTATTTTACCATCTAAACATTGAAATTTTCACCTCTGATTCAACCAAAATGAACAAGCTTCAAAATGAACACACGCTCACCCGTTTAAAGGCTGATTGTTTAGGAAATTCCTACATTCGTCAGAGACCCGACCAATCTTCAATCTTCGACTTGATTCTCACATCCGAAGCAACAACAGTCGAGTCAATGCAGTATCATAGTCCTCTGGGGTGAAGTAACCACTTCGTGTGCAGCGCCGTCAGGGCATCTAATGACTTCAAACTCATCAGAATGTTTGAATACTTTGGCCTTCGTTAAACACATATTATGTTTGACTAGAGGCATCTTGATCTAACGAATGCAGAAACACACTGCTTCAACCTTTTAAGATACATCAGTATGAAAATAGACGAAAACTCAGCCTATTCTGCGAAAAGAAAAGCTAGAACATTTTAATTCAAACTTCACCGCCACGCTCGAATGTGGATAGCCGTGCAAAATTCAGCATCGGCTACACACAGGATAATTCGAACAGACGTATCCTAGAAACATTTCCGAAATGTCTGAAACAAGGTGACGTCATTAATTCGCGAAGAGGAGCAATAACATTAATGGATGTTGATAGACCAGCTGGAAAATCATCCTAAGATTCTCTTTACGATTGTAAACAACCCGACTATGTTTAAAGCGGGAAAATTCTCTATTCAGACAACGGACAGATTGACAGACACTGTCAGGGATACAGCTAACGTCCTAGCAACATATTATGCGCAACTCTTTGGTCCAAATGATGTGTCCATCCCAACACCTTTTCCACGTTCAGCAGAGGTAGAAAGACGAAGTGATGTCGATGTGAATCCCACGGTTGAGCGAAAGCGGCTAAACGTTAGCAACCCCCCGGGGGAAGATGGAACAACGCCGGCTATTCAGAAGTTATGTAAGCTGGAGCGGGAATCGTACCTGCTGACTGGAAAACCGGAGTTATTACATCAATCTACAAAGGTAACAGTCATTCGGATCAGACCAACTTCCTCCTCGTGATGTTTCTTTCAGCGGTTTCTAAAGTATTGTAACGCTTAGTGTGAAAGTGTTCATGGGCACCGCGAGATCCATTAAATTCTTTCTCAGACATAACATGGATTTAGAAAATCATACTCCCGCTTGTCTAACTTGCTCATGACTCTAAACGACTGGACGGAAGCACTAGACGATGGGAGTTCCGTACATGCCTGCTAGTAAGATATATCTAAAGCTTTCGATCAAGTTGATCAATACTTACTATTTCGGAAGCTGCAGGATGTTCGCATCATTGGAAATCTACTAACATGGTTCGCGAGTTACCTCTTTGAACGCAAAGCGGAAGTCAGAATAGATGGCGACATTTCCCGTACTATTAAAGCCACGAGCGGTGTTCTACAAGGTTCAGTACTGGGTCAAATACTGTTCTTAATATTTATTAATGATCTACCGAAACTATTACGATGTAAACTTGTTCCTTTTGCCGATGATGCAAAAATTCGGGTGAGGGTAATTCTGTTTAACTTTTACAAGCAGACCTAAATAAGTTGCACTAGCGGCCAATTCAAAGCAAGACATCCGCAAGTGCAAAATGTTGTAAGTTGGGAAATCCTCCCAGTTCTCCACGTACTTGGCAGTCACACGTTTGAGTGTAGTATATCACAGAAAGATCTCGGTATCTGGGTGTGCGGGAATTTGAAAAAGAGCATGCAGTTCGGGGCCGTCTATAAGCGTGCATACAGCGTACTCGCCTTAATCAGACGAATTTTCGGACGTTTCCCATCGCACTCATTATCAAAGGTACTCAATACATACGCACATCCAGTTGTGGACTGCACAAGCTTGATAATCATTAATGTAAAAAGATATCTTGTTCATCGAAAGGATTTATCATAAGGCAACTAAATGGTTATTGGATTGCATAATCTACCACAAGAGCAGCGACTAACTAGAGTTGGATTGTGCACCCTGGAGCACAGGCGCATCAGAGCTGATCTAATCCTGACATATCGAATAATCCATAAGAGATCCTACCTGCTCAGACACCTTTTACAATTGGTTCCTATTTCCCTAACCGTAGTCAAAACCTGACCCTTTAAAAACCATATTCTCGATTAAACTGTTGCCGCAACTTTTACGCAGTCCTAGTTTATGTTTTCTTGTAGAGCAGCTTACCGACAGAAATTGTTTCCTAATCAAACGAAATGTTCTTCAAACAAACGTTACGATTTTTTATGTTGAATTATACAGTGTTGACCCCAGTTAACAGAAATCATTTAGTGTTTATTTCTTACACACATACTTGGCAAAACAAATTACTCACACTGCAAATCGGTAAGCCCTTTCAGTACGAATATCACTTTGGGCAGATGATTTTGAGCTGGACCGAATCGGAGAAGGATCTTAGAGTCTGGATATGTGGCAGCCTAAAGAACAGCGTGCATTGTGAGGTCATTTACAAGCGTGCTTCAAAGCTTCTAGGTATGCTTCGACGGATCTTCAGAACCTTTACGCCTGTAACGTTGCCAAGAATCATGAAGACCTACTTAATTCCCACAATGGAACACGCATCGCAAGCATGGACTCCGTGGATGAAAAAAGATATATTCTTGCTTGACAGGATATATCATCGTGCAACTAAACTCGTGCGTGGTTTTCGAGACCTTACATACGAGGAAAGGTTGAAAAAGCTAAAGCTCCCCACTCCCCTTCAACGTAGACTTCGAAGTGACGTTATCATTACTTACAAAATATTGAATACTCCAGATCATCCACTGAGACATTTGTTCAAATACCGCGAATCAGGAATTACACGTAGCCTCTCAGCGGCACTACAAATTCCCCATTCCCGTACTAATTGTCGCCGATATTTCTATTCGGTACGTGTCTGTTTCCTGTGGAATGCCCTTCCCGAAGCAAATATCACCTCTCCCTGTATCCAAACATTCACTCGTACCTTGGACAATTATTTGTTACTTAACGATTTGACGATGCCTGTGTATTGACTCAGGGTAAGCATATTACTTGACTCCAGTAATTGATTTTTTATACCTCTTATTGAACGCATATTTACTATGATATGGTAATTGTGAAGCTATGTGCTTTTTGTGACCATAAATTCTTGAATCTTGAATCTTGAATCTACACATAAAGTTCCCGTCGAAATTTCCTCTCCCCATGTCACAATTGGAATTTCTTTTGCTCCTCATTTGAAGCGCATGGAAGCAAACATTAAATTAACGATTTGTTTAACGATTATTGTGGTCGTGTACAGCTATTTGCTTTTTTTCTTGAAAATTACTAACCCAGAAATCTCACTCGCACGGTAAATTTGCTCACAAGTCACGCTTCGAAAACTGAATCATTTACACCAACGCATTGCTGGGGTGTATGATGTTTAACATCGCATTACAACATCTAACATGTGACGGAAACCATGACGTGAGGTGCGCCCTGTTGTGGAATGCAATCGGTTCTCCACCAATCGTGGAGAAAAAATCACTTTGAGCTTGGGTATATAAGCTGCATCGTGCTCGTGGAGTATCAACTTGTCATTTGAGGTCTATATAGTAAGTTGCGCGAACTTTTTCGTGTTTAAATTGAAGTGGTTTGCTGAATCTAAACGTTACGATATTGTTTCAGATACACGAAAAATGTGTCGATCTATAACGTGTGTCATTCTCACTGTGTTCAATATTGCACTGCTGGTGAGTGATAACATTTGCGAGCAATCTTTGGAAAGTAAATTTTTCGATAAATTTTTCGAGTAAACACAACACATGTATGTAACATTCACTTTCGTTATCATGCTATATTATACAAGTTCTTCGTGGTAAATTGCATAGTGTGTTAATATAACTGAAAGAACTTTTACAGTATGTCTTGGACACACTTTAAGAATCTGTTGGCGAAAATATTTCAGTTGATACACTAAACTTACTCAATGTTGTGTTAAAACTCAACCATTGTTATGCGTGACCTTGAGTTAATTACCATCTCACTATCAAATATGTCAAGCCCACTGAAATTAATCTTACTGACTTCTTAAGATGAAGCCATATAACATGATATTATTAATGGAGTGTATGTATGGGGAATAAGTTTTATCGAATCGATGGTATTTCACAAGCTTAGATCTGAATATCTCTTCGAATCTGATTGTGAATAGTGTGTTCTATTGTATTCAATTTTCGACAAAACTTTCTAGCGTTATTATATTTTGTGAGTGTAGTTCTCAATAGCGTGTTTTGATGTTTATATGATCATGTTTTGACTCAAGAAACCATTGAGTATTTTAGCTACACATTTCACATTTCACATTAGCTATTGCAGTTTTCAGCTTACTTGTTTGTGATGCATAGATGGGCATAATTCAGACTCAATTCCACACAACAATTTTGCTAGATTAACTTCAGAAATTTTCAGTATTCAGTTCTCAAATGAATCTTGCGGATAAAAACCCTTTCTAGTAAGCAGACACTTCGTACATCTGTAGGTAACACGCTACAGTGTTAATTCGACTATTCCTATCAGGTATTAGCATCGTACAGATATTCACACAAGCCGCAATAAAATGTTACGTTACAACTTTTAACACGCAAATAATGCATGATTACTACCTAGAGTTTTGCAAATGTATTGCTTTGCATTAAATATAGCAATTTCTATTTGACGTAAATACCATTCACTAAGCACATTTTATGACTTTTATGCCTAGCTTGCGGGTCTCGCCTTGCTGATTGGAGGTGCCTTGCTCAAATGGAACAAACAATTGCTCAATCAAATAATTGACACAGCATTGAAA
>JACCGJ010000406.1:28907-42478 GCA_013407085.1 Atriophallophorus winterbourni | reverse complement strand
TGGCCCAGCCACTGCAGGCAGCGCTGTGGTAGTAGCGACGTGTGTTATCTGTTGGTGATCGGAAATTAGCTGCACAAATCACTATATCAGCGAAATCCATCCACTTAAATCTGGTGCAACCCAGGACTCTAAACAAGCCTTGGGCTGAAATAAGACTTGATGAATGTTCATCTTTGATCCAAGCACGTTTGACCTCACCCAATCGCTATTTGCTTCTATCCAGGATAAAGGCGTCACTTTGGAACTGATAAACGGCTCTCCTCGGGCCGTGGAATGGTCTGGAGGTCATTTGTATCGTTCTCCGGAGGAAACCAACGTGATGGATGCCAGTGAAGCCTTCAGACGGCGTGTCTTGCGAACCAGTGCGTACAGACCGCCCAGGAGAAGACGCACCACCGCGGTAGATCAGAGCGATGAAAAATGGGAGATGCACGTGACGCGGTCTGACCCAACGATCAATCTGTTCCGTTTGGATCGGTTGATTACGACGGACTGCAAAGATGAGATTGTTTTGTTTGTTGGTGCCATCCCACCTGGACACTATTCGTTGAGAAGAAGGATGCACGAGTAAGTCTCGATCGCAGAAAGAGTTTATTGGTTATACTTATATGAGGAAGACCACCGTGCTGTTTTTGGCACTTGTTCCTCAAAATGGACCGACAGATCCGTGTGACCTTAAATTTTGACGCGTTTACAGCGATTCACTGTATGTCCTCAATCGGCACCGCTTGTCTGATGCTTGTGGGATCTTGGATCATCAATAGCGTCCATACCTATCATTCAATGCTCTTCACATATTCTCGCTGATGTATTTAGACTTTTCCCTTCTTATCTAGATTATTTATTGTTTTTTTCTACGCAACTCCAATCGTTATTATCATCAGGAACAGAATTTAGCGCTCATGCTTAACTGCCATACAACGGTGACAAAATAAATGTCTCAACAAACAGGGATGGACGGGAGTTGATAACAAAGAAATGTATAGAAAGTTAAGCACGAACAAGCTGGTAAGATGTGCCTACACCTCGGATGGAACATGCATTCAAACAAGTTTCGTGAACGAGTAGAGCGACATCGACACGGCAGCTTCCTTGCGGCTTTCACTGTCATGCATCATAACAAGCTTTTCTCGTCACTACTTCACAACATACAAGGTTAAGCAAACACTCCAAGAAGATGCATAGTGCAAGACCGCCATTGAACATGGTTTCGGGACAAGATTCAAGATTCAACATTTATTGTTGAAAAGCAATTAACTTTACAATAACTACAGGGTGGAAATATAGGTAGAAATGTTACTATATATGTATAAATAAAATCAAAATCAATGGGGCGATGATAGTTTATTCATAGTTGGGGCAACATTCGGATTAGCTCTCATATAATCGTCAACTTTCGATTTGAATATAGATAAACTGTTTGAGCTTACCAAATCGGCTGGTAGGGAGTTCCAAACAAGGCATACACGCACCGAATAAAAATACCTGCGGCAGTTCCGTTTGCAGTGTGGTATTTCCCAATTTCAACCATGGCTACGGCTGTTGCTGGAAGTTCGAAGGTGGAATATTAAGTCCAGGGTGTGGAAAACAGTAGTAAGAATTTTGTATGCGAGGATGAGATCAAACAAAACCATCTTACTCTCATTTGGTATTAGTATATCGTTCATATGGACTAGGAACAGTATTGATCCAAACACTGAGCCTTGTGGAACGCCGCTGGTGACATCGATGTTCTTCGGTAATAGGCCGTCCACACGAACTCGGATGTGTCTGTTGCTGAGGTAATCTCTTAGCAATTCGTATAGTGTTTCAACAACACCATGTTTCTTTAGCTTGTTCAAGAGTAAACTATGATCAACTCTGTCTTTACCGTCTGTAGAGCGATCTCTTCAAACGAATTTAAAAATATCCTTATTTGTGCAATGATGGGCACCAGAAACCGGTGGTCGAAAATTCGTATACATGCTATTTTCCTCTCTTTGTCCAGTAAGGATATGATCATACATGGAAGATATCTGCATTCACAGATCAATATTTTTTCGCTTCCTCTCATCACAACAGGTTGGGAATCACTTTGAATCCATTCGCGGGAAGAATCGGGTTGACCAATGAAAAACCGAACCAGATTGGCGGGCTGTTCCTCGAAGAATACGTGAACGAGCCGTTGACTCGGCTGGGAGACTCCCAGTTCACCGACCTACGGCAACAAGGCGAAGCGTTGGGTGTGGTAAGCCCCCTTTGACTATCTCCCGCAATGTAACACTGGCAGACATTCGGGTGTAATCAAGAAAACAAACTTTGACGGCTAATTCAATTCAATTCATATCAATTTTAATGGTCTAAAAAGCATACGGCTTTGCAAAAAAAACAGAATAACATGAAAACTACGAATAATATAACAAGCAAAATGGGATTCGGTTGCTTACTGAGCAGTTCAAGAATCAGGTAGACATACAAAGGACAGAAATTGTTTTCGATTGGTGGGGTGACAAATGTTGATGTATGATGTACAGTTTTCTTCGGTGCACGAGTATAGGGTCAAACATTTCATCAAGACTTCTCTTGAGCATCTGCTGATTAGGTGAGTTTACAACATAATCTGTTAGATTGTTCCAAGTAAAACAAACTCGCACGGCAAAAAAGTCATCTACTGTTGAGTCACGAGTGAGGGACAGTTAGAATAAATGTGTGAGCTTTTGTCTTATGCGAATACCGTAGATTAAATAAGCACGGTAGAGGGTGATTTGCGATACTCAAAATATTGTAAACCAAAATCAAATCGCCCCGGAGTCGCCGATGTGGATAATCGAATAAATTCAGGGTTATGATGCGCTCATTGTATGGTTTCTGACTGAGTCTGGTGACAAGTTTGGTAGAAGAAGAAGAAGAAATGGGCTTTATTCATATAAACGAATTTTCAGCAGTTACAATCATTTCACCAAATAATTTAAAACAAATTGACCAACAGGTCCAGGTATCAATTTGTCGACTGAATGATGTTTCATTTTCGTCTTGATTGATCCAGTTTATTAACAAATGGTGTAACCAAAAGTTTTGAGACAAAAGTGTCACAACAATTCCCGGTATCTCGTAATTCGTTCAAAATTGCGCGTCGAAAATTGACCTCAGTTGATACGAAAAAACGATGCATTTTGCCCACAGCTAGCGTTGACATTTAACGAAAAATGTTAAAAAATAACCTGCGGAGAAATTGATTTTATGCACGGCCGATTTGAAGGCCCACAATATATTGGTCCAAAAGATGAGAAATCACCTTAATTATATGGCTTACAATCGTGTTCAGTTCAGTTTGCACAGGACGATATGTGGCAGAGTCGCCAATCGAGCGTCCAGCGTGGTAAGCCAAAAGAGCGTCCACCACTTCGAACAGTAGGTTCAATATTCTTCTGGTATGACTTTGGCGGTCTTGCACTAAGCATCTTCTTGGAGTGTTTGTTTAATCTTGTATGTTGCCAAGTGGTGTGACGAAGAAAGCTTGTTTTGATGCATGGCAATGAAAGCCAAGAGGAAGCTGTCATGCTGATGTCGCTCTGCTCGTTGACAACACACGTTTGAATGCATGTTCTATTCGAGTTGTAGGCACCTCATCCAAGGGTGTCCGTGTATAATCTTCTATAGGTTCAGTAACATTTTAGGTCCGCTTGAAATTTGGGGGTACATATAAATTTAATTCTATGCTTATATCTTATGGTATTGCAGAGCTATGTGCTTCTTTTAACCATTAATCTTGAATCTTGAATCGCTCACTGGGTTGTAGCTCAACTGTTTTGATGGGTTTCCAGACAGCACGAGAATTATGTCTTTGTTTGAATAACATTTTGTCCAATGCCCGCTGGTTCATTTCAAGCTCACGAGGGAAAACAAGAATAATGATTGACCTGTGTTCCTCACATCACCCGCACATACACTCCACCCATGCAAACTATTTGTTCTTCATATCTCTGATTGCCTAATCGATTTTAACGAAATAATACATTCCGAGTATCACTCAGTCATTTGATCAATTTACTGAGAACTCACCCGTTGTTCAAACCCATCGTCTTTACCAGGATAATCGTGAACCCGACGGTCAATATTGCTTGCTGTTGCATCCCGAGAAGTCAAAGCGGACGCTGGAACTAGACACGAGCGTGCTTCCATCCCCCTGGGAACCGGGAATCAGTATGACTGTGCAGCTGAACCCGTCACAGCGAAATGGTGAAATTGACTTGCTGCGATTACAAATGGTATGTGTTTTCGGTAAAGTCCGTTCTTTAACTCAACATCGTTGGCATTGTTTGCTGGCTAACGTAGAATAGTTCGGAAAGGCACCTGGTCAACTCTCGACTTGATATTCTCCAAGACTGTTCAGATCTTCCTAGGCGTTTTTATTCCATAGCTTTCCATTCCAATGATTGCTTAGACGGGTTTGTGAGAGTTGGGGCCTATGCACGTCAAATAAAAGAGTTAGTATGCACTCAGGGATATTTTCCATGCCCATAGATTTAACCCAAATACATGTAATTGAAAAGATTAGTTGTGCCAGCCATATACAACAGTGGCTTATTGATGAGTGCAAATAGCACGAAACAGGGCGTCGGGTGTGTAAGAACAATGCGCGCCTCTCCGATCAATGGACGGTTAGATCGATCACCGAGGTTGATAATAATTAACCAATCAGCTCACAGCTGACCACTAATTGGGGCACAGACAGGTGCGTGCGTACACAATACCAGCCAATCAAAGAGAAGAGCGTTTGTCAAAGACAACCTCAACTGCGTGGGTGTGCGAATATTCGACCGTCACGTGGGCACTTTGTTACGCACGGAGGGAGATTTGATTTGATACCATGACCCCATAGAAGCTGAAGTGACTAACCTGCTCCTGATCCAATACTCAAAAAATCTAAGGCAGGAAGAAATGAAAATAAACGCAAGACTTCCACGTGTATAGCCAAGTTGCTTACTCATTAAATTCGTCCAAATGAGCGTCTCTCGACCCAAGGAATGGTGACTACAGGTTCGGGAAGGTCACTCCCAATCAAGCAGAGTAAACTTACCCATTGGGAGTGAAAGCAATCAAGTCGTTGCCTTCCTCTCGAAACTGTTCCCGATATATTCGATTCAATTGCGACCCAACTTGTTGCAACCATCCCCCTTTAACTCGCTTTCCTGAACCACTTTTCTAGTCCTCAGCTGAATGGCTGGTCGTACGGCTGACCAGTGACTACCACGTGGCTCTTGTTATCCCCGGGGCAGGAGCAAAGCTGATCACACACGATTCCCTTGTGGATCAATACCGAAACGATCCAGGAAGCGCCCTGAATCGGTTGGAAAGCGAGGAGTTCCAGGTCGTAAACGTCAGCCTACCCGCGTGGACTGATGCAATGGAGGCTGGCAAAGAGCTACCAGAACGAGGGGCGTTCTCCGACACTGGTCAAATTCAAGTTGTCATCACACTGCACTTCTCCAAGGCGGATTCAGAGAGACTGGACATTTTGTTTGACCGTCGCTTGGTGCAAAGTTGGACCATCCCGACTCAGTTGTCCAGTTCGATTAAGCAAACGTTGATTGGACCGTTTGAACCTTTGAAACAACCAATCACGATTGGATATTTGCTAATTGGGAAACAGTGAGTAATCAAAATAAAAATTGTTTTCCATCATTATTGCGTTACATCGCGTTATCAGTGGAAACCATTTCCAATAAAGCCTGATTTGTATTTTTCATATAGTGAAATGTTTGTCCCGATGAATGCCTCGAAACCTTCTGTGTTCATTCCCCAGCCTAGTGGACTTCTCCCGAGAACTGTCGTCAACCACGGGAGGTTCGGGCTTCAAGGTTGGATCGTGTGGAGGCCAGCTTCGCCCTCGTTTCGTCAAACATGACCGGGGAGAAGATGCGCCGCGTGTGTTGCAGGGTATTGATATTGATCCTCCGCCCGGTGGCAGGGATCTACGCTTGCTTGATGCATCCGAGAATCTGGCGCTTAGAAAAGCCGGTCCAGTGTTGCACCGAAGTGAGGTATGCTCACGATATGATTATCGATGATACCAGTGATTATAGTGGTGATTTAAGAATACATGGGAATGATGATGGTGATACAATGTTGGCGAGAATGATGACGACTACTTTGCACTGATCACGGTGATGACGATGATGTTACCACTGGTGTTGATGATGACGACGATGATCATACGATGCTGGTGGTGATGATGGTGATGATGATGATGAAGGTAGCAAGGACGACCACAATGTCGACGGTGATGATGTTGATGTTGACGACGACGACGATACCAATATGATGATGCGGCTGGTGGTGATGATAATGTTGTTGCCGATGATGTTGATGATGATGATGATGTTGATGCTTTTATTAACTGGTGAGAATTTTAATGATGGTGGTGCTGATGACAAGGAGCGTTCCGTTTTGGCTTTCCGACGCGTTATATTTGTGTTTATTCTCTCACACCGCAGGAGTGTGCCGCCAATCCGGAACAAACAGCTTGGTTCGACAGAAGTACCAGCTCCTATTGGGAATTGAGTAACCTGGGAGCGATTCATGAAGATGAGTGAGTCGTAATAATTCTCTGTAGATGATAGAAATGTGTAGTTCCAAGATGAATGTGGATATTTTAGAATCCTCCCCCCACACGGAGTATGTTGTTGGAATTGTGTCGTGGTAGTGTTGGCAATAAAGCATCTCGCACCTGTTTCCGAACGAGCGGGGGTTTTGATCTTGGCACACCGAGGGCCACTGATCAGCTGAGCGCTTCCCATCGCTGCGAGCGCTCTGTGAGAGAGATTGTTCCTTCGCAATCGACTTGTTTAGTCATGAGATCGTGTTGCGCTTAGGATGTGTAAATCCTTGGTTAATGGAGTACGAAGCAGGCCAACGCTTTTTTGTGGATGGTGATAATTCAAGGTTATTCAAGGTGGTTTTTGGTCTGAGACGCATTTCGCCCAGACAACAACCGTATGAATGCAAGCATTACATTGTACGTTTAAAAGTTAGATTATTCAGTTCGAAATAGAATCCACTACTTTTGTCCCGTGTAAGGGTTGTAGGTCCTAGTTGCTCTCCGATGTGGTATGACTGATTACGGACGTTCTGGCACCAAGCTAGAGGACATCACCAGGGTACACTGTGTACCGATATCTGGAAACGAATGATCTGATAAAAAGAAAACTCGTACAACTTAACGTTTGTGTTTGTAAACTACTGTTAGATAAGGCTGACACTACCAATATGTTAGCATAATGAAGCTGGGTTAAACCCATTGGCTTAAACAAAATATTCATATTTAACACACCCCACGACCTGTTTCGTGTTTGGGTGAGGACAATACGATCAGGATGCGCATGCACTTGATAAAGTGGGAAAATACGGAGTTTTTTGTTTAAATTTGGGCTCATATGATTGAACAGGTTGGTCGTACCAGCCTGCTTCAAGCGCATGTGTTTCCTGATTTTATTGTTCCTACCTGATGTGTGCATACAGCACGAAACCGGTCTTGCAATGTTTCTGTGTGTCTGATAGAAATGCAAGCAAATAGACATTTTTCGCTCGTCTAATTTAGTTTCAAATTTACAAAAACTAGTTGAGTGGGTAGCGGTAGAAGGTAAGATGTCGCAAGTAAGACAAACACTTACAGAATTTAAAACATATAATCATATGCGCCTGTTCAATGGGGTTATGACAGCGAACTGCGAGACTCAGATACAGAATTGCAGAGTGATTCTCGGTCAAGCGTCCAAGAGTTGCGCATGAAAGACTGGTTTCTGTGTTGCTGAGATATGAGTGTATTGGTCTTTTATAAGCGCCTCGAGCGCTTGGCAAGGAATCACTTTGTGATTGTGTATTTGAACATCGTGGTTCTTTGTAAGAACCGTATGCAACAGTAGCATTCAAGTATAACTTTGTTTACCACTCATCCACTGTTTCAAGTCTCACTGAACCTCATCTTACTGTCTCCACCTGATGACGGCAAACAGCCAGAAACCGGTAGTGGTGTGTGAACGAAAGGAAGTTGTGCAGCACAATAGTTTCCAGTTTTCATTTTCAAATACAGCCAAATTCCTCCATGCTATGACCAACTAAGTACCCACACAGTATATCTCATTCACTTTCCCACCACAAAACAAAAACAAGTAACATATTTCCTCGAATTCCCCCAACACTTCATCGCAGCTCACACGCCTTCCGGTTCACGATCGATTTTCGCGCTCAACTCAGCAGTGGTATCAAATCCCCTAACCCCGTGACCGAGTCCGTTCAATACAGCCTGTTGGCCGCCTTCAACTTTGGACCAGACAAGGGAAATGTGTACCTGATCCTTTCCCCCAACCAAATATTCCTCACCAATGCGAACCGCGTGTTATGGTCAAGTCCACGAATGACAATTTCAGATGCCAGCTGGCACCAACTGGAACTTCGTGTGCCACCAGGGGATGGGGATCTGAACGACGTGAACACCGAGTCGGGAGTTTCGGTGTGTTTCACTTTTACCGCTTGATGATATTTCACTCACAAAATCTGACTTTATTAAACGGTCTTACAGTAGATAAAGGTTCGTAAAATGATAGGTGCTGGTTGCTCTCAGATCATTTTATCTTAAATCACAGCGACGTAATCAACAGATGTATCGATCCTTCCACAAATGAACTCACAGGTAGTTAGTGGTTATCAAACGAGGCACATTGAACTTGTGTAGGTGCAAACGTAGCTACGAAAATGATGTTTTAGTGGGGGCATTAGTCAGCCCAATAGATGCCAATTGTCGTATCTTATCCCACCCAATTTCCCAGTTCATTTCTATTGAATTAATTATTTTTGAAATCCCGTTATGTCAAATTTCCCTAATTCACTTGCTTTTACGTCAATCTGTCTCAGGTGTTGTTCGATGGCCGATATTTATGGCTTCCTCGCATTCTGCCGGGAAACATGCCAAGTTTGGTTATCATCGGGGGACTGCCAGGCAATTCCAAGGTCGCGTTAAACCCGAACGAGAATATTGTGAGTGACCTTGAGAGTGGCGCGTTTCTGTTTTCGGTAACTTGTTTTCAATATGGTCGGCTGGTTTAAACTCACGACACGATAATGAAGGATTTTGGTTAAGAGACATAGCATGTGCAGTGAGCATGCCAGTCAGAGCACCCTGTTGTCGAAACTCCCATCTTACAATGTACACGTGATTCGCTGTGAATCCCATTCGAAAGTCTGTTTGGATTCTGAACCCGCATATCTATTCGAGATAATATTTTTGTCATAATTTCATGATAGTCAAGCATTCGATACTTGCTACCGGTATACTGCTATCTTCGATGATGCTGATGCTGATAGTGATCCGCTATTTACTTCATTTCTGTTCTTTCCATCACCTTTTATTTCCCCAGGCTCCGATCGTGAATCTCTTCGGCTGTATCGATTTCCTCGCGATCAACGGAGTCCAACTACAGCCTCAGTCCAGTGGGAGACCGAAATGTTTCGATTGCTTCCGATTGGACCCCAACATCGTCCACATTCCTAGTTCCATCCATGCCTACGTTCACGATAACTTGATCCCGATGGATGGTGAGTCAAACAAGAACTCCTCAACTCGTTTTGACTTGACCCCGTTCTTGTTTGTTTAATCACTTGCGCTCTTATTCCCGCCCACAGTCCCAGTGAGTGCACTCCAAGATCCAATTGGAACCCTGGCATTCGAATTCAGTTTCTTCTACGATCGGGCGAAATCGGTCTCCGCCAGTCTGTTTGTGCTCGTCTTCGAGGAGTCCAACACGATGAGGGAACATCATGCGTGGATCTACTTGCACAACTTTGAGGTACGTGGGGTGATCTATCTTGTCCAACAACGGTCCTGCAAGAGGGACAGGCATAACTAGCCTACAGACCAGTGTGGATCCCTTTGTTTAAAGGGCAAGCAGTCCTGTCTTGATCATTGTGGTTCGCTTATGTATGAAGCTAGTGAGAATAAAATGATTTGAAGCCTTATGAAATCCAAGCGTTAGGAGCATGTATGCTTAAGGATTTATGAGTTCAGCGATGGCTTTATTTCTACCATCGCTAGAGTTGGTTTAGGAACATTTTGTGTCGCTTGCGGCCATTGAACGTCCCGTTACATTGTAGCGTTATTATTGCATATGTATCAAACATTAAAATGAATACTCCCGATTTCCGTTTGTATGCCACTCTTCGATAAGGCTGGTACGACCAACCTGTTCAAGCACATGTGTCCAAACACATGTTTAATGGGGTTAAACACATAACCATGAATCAAAATGCTCATTTGCACGTATCTTCATCATACAGCCCACGACCCGTTTCGTGCTGTGTGCACTCATCAGGTCGAGACAATATGATCAGGATCCGCATGCGCTTCAAACAGTAGAGATAGATGTAGTCGTTGATTGGTCGTACCAACCTTATCCACCAGTGGATTACAAGCGCAATTTGTTCACCATTCCTTCACTCTTTCAAGCGCATGCGGACCGCGATCCCACCGTCCCTACCTGATGATTACAAAGAGTTGGGGGTGTTTGTGTCTGAAATGCATCCAAACGAGGATGTTAATTTGAAACGAGTACTTTTGTAAATAGTAGACTTTTCCCACTTTCCGACAAATATATTTTGCCAACAAACATTAATTGATTTTATAAATGACACAAATAGATTACCTGCTCCAGAAAATGACCGAAAACATACGCAGAGTGGGTCTTATTTAAAATCTGTCCTTCATTTTACTTCAGTCTTAGTTCTAGCATCCACACCGCTACCTCTACTGCTGTCAATTTGTTCCAATAGTTTGCGTCTCATGGTTAAAACAATTGGCCAATAAGAGCTTTGCGTTTACATCCCGTGATCGGGAACAACCAAAGAAGAAATCCAAAATCTACGTTTCCACGACGCTCAAAGAATAAGTTGAAAAAATAGGATAATTAGAATAGTGGAATTGTGAATATTGTTGCAAATGAAAGCAGGAGAACCATATTCTGATAAAATGTTGAAATAGCCAAAAACTAACTTGCGCGTATCAAGTTTTTTTAGATTACTTAACTAAGCCAAAAAATAACCGGTGATCCTCTCTACAGGTCAAGCTTGCGGCCAGTGACACGTTTGGTGAATTGGCTCATTATGGCCATGCGGTGAAATTGATGGCGCTTCCAATCCACCAGAATGCTTGGAATTTCCTGGAATTCGAGGTCATGTACCTGAACGGCCTGATGCTACTTACTCTACGATCACAAGTCGAGCGAAGCCTGCCCCACGCAATTCCAATGCAGCCAAGTCGATTGAAGGCGATCTATTTTGCACGCAACAATGGTACGACGGATAATACATTTTTATTGGATGACGTTTTGGTTCTATCTTTTGTTCTATATAAATGAAATCAAGAACCATGGGTTAACAACGTTTAATATGCCTCTTTTGATTACTAAACAAACGGATTAGCATCTTGTTCACATTAACTTTTGAAAACGCATCAGGGGGTGTAAATAGCCCCTCTGTTTCCTTCGAAAATATCTTCACACCGCTGTTTGAGCAAGCTGGTACCCTTTCTTATAGTATCGCTGTAATACTTCGAAGGGTTTAAAAGTAAACACTGAATCGGTCTTGACTGAAACCATCAAGATCTGACATCGCATTGACTGCTCCCACGAAGATAGAGTTCCTAATGTAGGTATCTTATCAAAGCGCTTTACCAAGCTTCCCTTTCTAAGAAGTAGCTTGGTGGATTGACCGTACTTGATAGCACTCAAACACCATTTCAAAATCCAATTGATTGTGACACAACACTCCTCTCACTTCCAAATCTCAATCGGTTTCTGGCGTTGTCAGATCACGCGGAGAGAACACGATATGGTTCAGCGAGGTTTGAAACAGTGGAAAAGTAGTAAATAAAAGTATGCTCAAAAGCCACAGACATATGTGGTTCTCACAACGTAGTTTTCGGTCAAAAGCCCAGGACCAATTTAAGATTGTGTTCTCCTTATTCTCCTCATAAGAACCTCATTTAACACTAGCTTTGAAGTATAAAATTGTTCATTATTTCATTACTGTTTTAAAACTAAATGAACGTAATCTTTATGTTAACATCAGATGACGGCAAACATCCAGAAAACTTTAAAAAAGTGTATGGTGTATGTCAAAACATACATTACTAGAACAAGTGTCGGAACGAAGTCGAGCGACATCAGCATGGAAGATTCCTTGGATTCAGACGGTAATGACATCATAACAAGCTGTTCTCGTCACTCCGCTGACAACATCCAAATGTTAAGAAACATCCCAGAGATGCTAGTGCAGACCGTCATTGAAAACACGGTTTGGGACATATCCTGAACGCGTACCTAGCCATAGTATATTCTGAACGGGGACACCAGCAGGAAGACGCGCTGCGCCGACTTCAATCGTGGGGTTGAGGCGTTTTTCTATTTAATTAGAATATAATTGTCTGTATTTCACCCTCTACACCAAGAATAACTCGATCTCATCATTCATCCATCTGTCTACTTTCCAGTTGTTCACGTTGCATAGCAATGTCCGGGCCGGGTTCTTCGACTTAAACTGAATTTTCATTAACGGTTGTTTGCGAGGGAATGCAGAGCTCCGAACAGGATACTCGACGCCCCCTCCACTTTCGTGATCAAATTCACCGCCGATGTGCGCGGGATCTGTTGCACGGAGTTTTGTCCCACACCTCAAAGTGTGATACAATCAGTCTCACACCGAATTTGCATCTTCATATGCGTTGCTTTTTAGGATAGAATTTTATTTAATTGCAACATTAAACAAGTAATCCTAGAAAAGACAAGTTTTGCTCATTCTCAGGTTTTCATAAGATTAGAAATTTCATTCATGTTATCCTAGCGTGTGGGGCAACGTTATTTGTACGAATGAGAGCAGGAATTGGAAATATTTTGACTAGAAAATTTACGAATTGCTTGACAGAATACACGTGTGTATATTCCGGTTAAATTTCTCGTGTGTGCAATCAGCTCTAGATCGCATTATTGCAGAGATGAAGGATGCGATTCCTGTTAGATAGGGGGGAAACAAAGATATTGAGGTTCCACATAGCTTCTTCATTTTTGCCAAGTTTTAGATGAGAAATTTTTCCTAATTAATTTGCATCACGCATCCAAAGACCACCATTTTGTAGTTTATAAGAAGGAAACATCAAGTTTAGCATTGAGAATGAAGCAAAAACAAGAGAAGAGATGAATATTTAATTAACCGTCGACTTAGGTTGGCAAAAACAACCGTGCCAACTAACGCAATTACGAAAATAATAAGGTCACATATTAGGAGACCACTTCGTATGGCGTATGATGACGTCAATGAAGAAAATGGCTAGATTACTTCACACGATTTTTTAGAAAAAATGTTCTGTTGAACCGCAAAGGTTTCTTGAAATGATTAACGAACAAAATATCAAAATTATAGTTTATCAAAACACTTGGATTGCGAGTCTCAAATCCGACAATTCTTTGGTTTCATCAACGAGCGACATAGCAACACTGAGAGGTTTGTAACGAGAATAGATGAACGTTCAAATCATGCTCACTTAG
>JACCGJ010000406.1:0-27907 GCA_013407085.1 Atriophallophorus winterbourni | reverse complement strand
GTTGAGCTGCAACCACCCCGGGTATTGGCACGGACTATTGCGCCCTCGTCTGGAACAATCCCTAGTTGCAGGCATGAATTAAAGAGTTGGCAAAACGGTTCGTTATTCGTTCAAAATTGCGCGTCGATACGAAAAATGATGAATTTTGCCCACAGCTAGCGTTGACATTTAACAAAAAAATGTTGAAAAATGTAATGAAATTGAAATTGCGGAGAAATTAATTTTATGCAGTATTGGTCAAGGCACTGATCCTTGTGGAACACCGCTAGTGACATCGATTTTCTTCGATAATAGGCGGTCCACACAAACTCTAACGTCTCTGTTGCTGAAGTAATCACTTATCAATTCATATAAACTCCCAACAATACCGTGTTTCTTTAGCTTGCTCAAGAGTAAACTATGATCAACTCTGTCTTTACCGCCTGTAGTGCGATCTCTTCAAACAAATTTAAAAAATATCCTCAATAATGGAAGAAGAAAGGAAGAAGAAATTTGTGTTTCCCTTCAGCATCCCACTATCTGGTTACCGATCAATCAATAATGGGCATTAGTAACCGGTCGTTGAAAATGCGTATGCATGCTATTTTATTCTCATTGTCCAGTAAGGAAATGATCATACATGACAGATATCTGCATTCACAGATCAATATTTTATCCGAAAATCTCTCCTCTCATCACAACAGGTTGGGATCACTTTGAATCCATTCGCCGGAAGAATCGGGTTGACCAATGAAAAACCGAACCAGATTGGCGGGCTGTTCCTCGAAGAATACGTGAACGAGCCGTTGACTCGGCTGGGAGACTCCCAGTTCACGGATCTACGGCAACAAGGCGAAGCATTGGGTGTGGTAAGCCCCCTTTGACTATCTCCCGCAATGTAACACTTGCAGAAATTCGGATGCAATCAAGAAAATTGACGGATAATTCAATTTAATTCAATTCAATTTTAATAGTCTAAAAATCATATAGCTTTACAAAAAAACCACAGAAAAATATGGGAACTACGAATAATATAACAAGCAAAAATGGGATTCAGTTGCTTATTGAGCAGTTCAAGAATCAGGTAAACATACAAAGGACAGAAATTGTTTTCGATTGGTGGGATGACAAGTGTAGTAGCATGGGGTCAAGGTTTATAGTTTTCTTCGGTGCACAGGTTAAGGGTCAAAAAGGCATCAAGACATCTCTTGCGCATTTGCTGATTTGGTGAGTTCACAATATAATCTGGTAGATTGTTCCAAGTAAAACAAACTCGCAGGACAAAAAATGTCGTTTACAGAGTACTATAAGTGCTTCCGTTATGCACACAGACACACTTGAAAAACACATTTACCCAAGCATACATTTCCGACCGACACACTCCACACTTCATGTCAAACTTGGAATTCTTTTTACTCATCTTCCCGACCACATGGATTGCAAATTGTGGGGGTACGTTTAAATTTAATTTTATACGTATATCTTATGGTATTGTACAGCTATGTGCTGTTTATTACCATCGCTCACTGGGTTGTAGCTCAACTGTTTTGATGGGTTTCCAGACAGTACGAGAGTTATTAGCTTGTGTGAATAGCATTTTGTCCAATGCCCACTGGTTTATTTCAATGCCACGAGGGAAAGCAAGCGTAATGATTGACCTGTGTTCCCTACATCCCCCGCGCATACATTCTACCCAATCAAACAATTTGCTCTTCGTATCTCTGATTGCCTAATCGATTTAACGAAATATTACATTACGAGTATCACTCAATCATTTAATCAATTTCCTGATGACTCACCCGTTGTTCAAACCCATCGTCTTTACCAGGATAATCGTGAACCCGACGGTCAATATTGCTTGCTGTTGCATCCCGAGAAGTCAAAGCGGACGCTGGAACTAGACACGAGCGTGCTTCCATCCCCATGGGAACCGGGAATCAGTATGACTGTGCAGCTGAACCCGTCACAGCGAAATGGGGAAATTGATTTGCTGCGATTACAAATGGTACGTCTGTGTGTTTAGTGAATTTCGTTCTTTAACTCAATATTGTTTGCATTGTTTTCTGGATATCGTTGTTGGCATACAGAGTCGTGTTCGGTCCACTCTCGACTTGATTTTCTCCAAGACAGTTCAGGTCTTTCGAGGCGTTTTTATTCTATAGGTTCCATTCCAATGATTGCCTAGACGGGTTTGCGTGAGTTGTGAACTATGCAACCTCCCCATTCTTTTCTTGATGGGTTTTGGATTGTTCTTGTTCATACCGGGGTCTTTGAAAAATCCTCGGGTCATCTGATGCTGAGACTGCGGCGCAAGCATTTGTTGGCAACCGTCTTTGACTTGTTGCCGAGGTTTTTTATCCCTGTTCATGTATCGGACCCATGACGGGGCTCGAAGCGATTGCACTCAAATTTCTTTGCATTATGAATACACGATCGGTCCCAAACATATTCCAATCGATTGCTTCTTCATGTCTATTTGTGGAGAACACAGAACCCGATTTTTGTGGAAGAGTGCAGATTTGCAAGTCAAATAAAAGTGGTAGCATGCACATACGGATATTTTGTCAAGCGCATGGTTTTAACCCATCTACATGTAATTGAAAAGATTGGTTGTGCCAGCCATATACGACAGTGGCTTATTGATGAGTGCAAATAGCACGAAACCGGGCGTCGGGTGTGTAAGGAAAATGCGCGCCTCTCTGATCAATGGACGGTTAGATCGATCACCGAGGTTGATAATTATCAACCAATGAGCTCAAGGCTGACCACTGATTGGGGCACAGACAGGTGCGTGCGTACACAGTACCATCCAATCAAAGATCAGAGCGTTTGTCAAAGACAATCTCAACGGCGTGGGTGTGCGAATATTTAACAGTCGCGCGGGCACGGTGGGGGATTTGAATTGATACCATGACCCCATAGAAGCTGAAGTGACTAGCCTGCTCCTGATCCAATACTCAAAAATGTAAGGCAGGAAGAAGGTATTTAGCTGCGATCAGACAGGAAATAAATGAAAATAAATGCAATACTTTCATGTAATGCCACGTATAGCCAAGTTGCTTACTCATCACGAATGCATTAAATTCGTTTTGCGAAAAATCTGCGTGAAACGTCCAAATGGGCCTATCGACCTAATGAATGGTGACTGCAAGTTCGGGGAGGTCACTCCCAAGGAAGCAGAGTAAAAGTACCCAATGGGAGTGAAGGCAATCAAGTCCTGCACCCGGTCATGGCCTTCTTCGGGAAACTGTTCCCGCGATATTCAATTTAATTGCGGCTCAACTTGTTGCAACCGTCCCGTTTTCTTTTCTAGTCCTCAGCTGAATGGCTGGTCGTACGGCTGACCAGTGACTACCACGTGGCTCTTGTTATCCCCGGAGCTGGAGCAAAGCTTATCACACACGATTCCCTTGTGGATCAATACCGAAACGATCCAGGAAGCGCCCTGAATCGGCTGGAAGGCGAGGAGTTCCAGGTCGTAAACGTCAGCCTACCCGCGTGGACTGACGCAATGGAGGCTAGCAAAGATCTACCGGAACGAGGGGCGTTCTCCGACTCTGGTCAACTTCAAGTTGTCATCACACTGCACTTCTCCAAGGCGGATTCAGAGAGACTGGACATTTTGTTTGACCGTCGATTGGTGCAAAGTTGGACCATCCCCACTCAGTTGTCCAGTTCGATTAAGCAAACGTTGATTGGACCGTTTGAACCGTTAAAACAACCAATCACGATTGGATATTTGCTGATTGGGAAACAGTGAGTAATCAAAATAAAAATTGTTGTTTATCATTAATACGTTACATCGCGTTATCAGTGGAAACCATTTCCAATGAAGCCTGATTTTTATTTTTATGTAGTAAAATTCTTGTCCCCATAAATGCCTCGAAACCTTGTGTGTTTCTTCCCCAGCCTCGTGGACTTCTCCCGAGAACTGTCGTCAACCACGGGAGGTTCGGGCTTCAAGGTTGGCTCTTGTGGAGGTCAGCTTCGCCCTCGTTTCGTGAAACATGACCGGGGAGAAGATGCGACGCGGGTGTTGCAGGGTATTGATATCGATCCTCCGCCCGGTGGCAGGAATCTACGCTTGCTTGATGCTTCTGAGGAAACGGAGAATCTGGCGCTTAGAAGAGCTGGTCCATTGTTGCACCGACGTGAGGTATGCTCACGATACGATTCTCGATGAAACCAGTGATTATAGTGGTGATTTGAAAATGCTCCGGAATGATGATGGTGTTACAATGTTGGTAAGGATGATGACGACTACGTTGCCGGGGTCACGGTAACGACGATGATGATGTTATGAGACGAAGATGATGATGCCTTTAAGGTGCTGGTGATAATGAAGATATTGACAATGTTGATGATGTTAACACACTGGCGTTGATGAAAACGACGATGCTCATACGATGCTGGTGATGATGATAATGATGATGATGATCCTGGTGATGATGATGATGATGAATGTAGTAGGGACCACGACGATGTCGACGGTGATGATGTTACGATGTTGATGTTGACGACGACGACGATAACCATATGATGATGCGGCTGGTGGTGATGATTATGTTGCTACCGATACCGATGATATTGATGATGATGTTGATGTTTTTTTTAACTGGTGAGAATTTCAATGATAATGATGGTGGTGCTGATGAAGAGGAGCATACCGTTTAGGCTTTCCGACGCGTTTTATTTGTGTATATTCTCTCACACCGCAGGAGTGTGCCGCCAATCCGGAACAAACAGCTTGGTTCGACAGAAGTACCAGCTCCTATTGGGAATTGAGTAACCTGGGAGCGATTCATGAAGATGAGTGAGTCGCATTATTCTCTGTAGATGATAGAACTGTGCAGTTCCAAGATGAATGTGGATATTTTAGACTCCTCCCCCAACGAGTATATTGTTGGAATTGTGTTGTGGTAGTGTTGGCAATAAAGCATCTCGCACCTGTTTCCGAACGAGCAGGGGTATTGATCTTGGCACACCGGCGGTCACTGATCAGCCGAGCGCTTCCCATCGCTGCGAGTGCTCTATGAGACAGATCGTTCCTTCCAAATCGGCTTGTTTAGTCATGTGTAATGCCTATGATGTGCAAATCCATGGTAAATAGCGAACGAAGCAGGACAACAATCTGCTACCAATGTAACACTTTTCTTGTGGATGGTGACAATTCAAGGTTATTCAAGGTGGGTTTTGATCTAAAACTCATTCCGCCTGACAACGATCATATGGATGTAAGTATTACATTGTTACTTAGAAATTAGATTAAACAGTTCGAAATAGCATCCACTACTTTTGTCCCACTTAAAGGATTGTAGGTCCTAGTTGTTCTCCGATGTGGTATGACTGATTGTGGACGTTTTGGCACCAAGCTAGAGGACATCACCAGGGTACACAGTGTACCGATATCTGGAAACGAATGATTTGATAAAAAGAAAACTCGTACAACTTAACGTTTGTGCTTGTAAACCACTGTTGGATAAGGCTGACACTACCAATATGTGAGCATAAATGAAGATGGGGTAAACCCATTGGCTAAAACAAAATATTCGTATTTGCATGCATTTTCAACACAACCCCACGATCTGTTTCATGTTGTTTATACTCATCTGGTAAAGACAATACGATCAGGATCCGCATGCGCTTGAAATTGTGGAAAAATACGGAGTTTTTGTTTAAATGTTGGCTCATATGATTGAACAGGTTGGTCGTACCAGCCGTATCCAACACTGACATACAAGCACTCCTTGTATACCATTAATCCACTGCTTCAAGCGCATGTGTTTCCTGATCTTACTGTACCTACCTGATGAGTGCAAGTAGCATGAAATCTGTCTTGCAGTGTTTGTTGTGTACGTATGATGGAAGTGCAAGCAAATACAAATTTTTCGCTCGTCTAATTTAGTTTCAAATTCACAAAAACTAGTTGAGTGGGTAGCGGTAGAAGGTAAGATGTCGCAAGTAAAACAAACACGTACAGAATTTAAAAAATATAATTATATGCGCCTGTTCAATGGGGTTATGACAGCGAACCGCGAGACTCAGATACAGAATTGCAGAGTGATTCTCGGTCAAGCGTCCAAGAGTTGCGCATGAAAGACTGGTTTCTGTGTTGCTGAGATATGAGCATCGCAGTGTATTAGTCTTTTATAAACGCCTTTCAAGGCTCACTGAACCTGATCTTACTGTCTCCAGCTGATGACCGCAAACAGCCAGAAACCGGTAGTGGTGTGTAAGTGCAGGGGGATGTGAGCAACACATTGCTTTGGTCACCCATAAGCGCCTTGAATTACATTGTGATTATGTATTTGAACATCGTGGTTCTTTGTTCGAACCCTATGCAACAGTAGCATTTAAGTATAACTTTGTTTACCACTTATCCACTGTTTTCAGTCTCACTGAACCTAATTTTACTGTATCCACCTGATGACGGCAAACAGCCAGAAACCTGTAGTGGCGTGTAAGCGAAAGGAAGTTGTGCAGCACAATACTTTCCAGTTTTCATTTTCAACTATAGCTAAATTCCTCCATGCCATGACCAACTAATTGCTCAAACAGTATTCCTCATTCCCCTTCCCACCACAAAACAAAAACAAGTATCATATTTCCTCAAATGTGGCTTCAAATTCCTTCCCCCCACTTCATTTCAGCTCACACGCTTTCCGGTTCACGATCGATTTTCGCGCCCAACTCAGCAGTGGTATCAAATCCCTCAACTCCGTGACCGAGTCCGTTCAATACAGCCTGTTGGCCGCCTTCAACTTTGGACCGGACAAGGGAAATGTGTACCTGATCCTCTCCCCCAACCAAATATTCCTCACCAATGCGAACCGCGTGTTGTGGTCAAGTCCACGAATGACAATTTCACATGCCAGCTGGCACCAACTGGAACTTCGTGTGCCACCAGGGGATGGGGATCTGAATGACGTGAACACCGAGTCTGGAGTTTCGGTTTGTTTCACTTTTACCGCTTGATGATATTTCACTCACAAAATCTGACTTTATTCAACGGTTTTATGGTAGATGATGATGGTAAAATGATAGGTGCTGGTTGCTGTCAGATCAGTTTATATTAAATCACAGTGACGTAATCGACAGATGTATCGATCCGGCCACAACTGAACTCATAGGTAGTTAGCGGTTTTCAAACGACGCAAATTGAAATTGTGTAAGTGCAAACGTAGCTACGAAAATGATGTTTTAGTGGGGGCATTAGTCAGCCCAATAGATGCCAATTGTCGTATCTTATCCCACCCAATTTCCCAGTTCATTTCTATTGAATTAATTATTTTTGAAATCCCGTTATGTTAAATTTCCCCCAATTCACTTGCTTTTACGTCAATCTGTCTCAGGTGTTGTTCGATGGCCGATATTTATGGCTTCCTCGCATTCTGCCGGGAAACATGCCAAGTTTGGTTATCATCGGGGGACTGCCAGGCAATTCCAAGGTCGCGTTGAATCCGAACGAGAATATTGTGAGTGACCTTGAAAGTGGCGCGTTCCTGTTTTCGGTAACTTGTTTTCAATATGGTCGGATGGTTTAAACTCACGACATTTTGTTGACACAACAATGAAGGATTTCAGTTAGGAGATATGACGTGAGCATGCCAGTCAGGGAACCCTGTTTTCGAAGAACCATCTTACAAAGTACACGCGATAATCTATGCATCCAATTCGAAAGGCTGTCTGGAATCTGAACCCCCATATCTATTCAAGATATTATTTTTGTCATGATTTCATGACATTCGAGCATTCAGTAGTTGCTAACCATGTTAAGCTGTTCCTGCTGCTGCTGATGATGATGAGGAGGATGCGGGGTTGCAGAATTCCCTCTGAAAAGTAGCCACTTGAGAAAGACATACTGCGTTCTCGCTGTCAACCTGGAAATTCGTACAATCTTTTAAGTTACCCTTGACATGTATCGGTCAGATTTTGCTCACGGAACTGTGATGTCGTTCTACTTGTTCACAACACTGATTTGAATGTGTGCTCGATTCAAAGTGCAGGTTCCTCATCCCAGTTGGCCTGTGTTTAAGGTCCAATCTTCCCAATCTCTTTATGATTTTTACGTGTCATGATTACACTCGGTACTTTCTACAGGTATAATGCTATCCACGATGATGCTGATGGTGATAGTGATCGACTGTTTAAGTCATCACAAACGTGCTGAATAAAGAAGACTTCTTTTCAGTTCTTTCAATCACCTCTTATTTCCTCAGGCTCCGATCGTAAATCTCTTCGGCTGTATCGATTTCCTCGCGATCAATGGAGTCCAATTACAGCCTCAGTCCAGCGGGAGACCAAAATGTTTCGATTGCTTCCGATTGGACCCCAACATCGTCCACATTCCTAGTTCCATCCATGCCTACGTTCACGATAACTTGATCCCGATGGATGGTGAGTCAAACAAGAACTTCTCAACTCGTTTTGACTTGACCCCGTTCTTGTTTGTTTGACCTCTTGCGCTCTTATTCCCGCCCCCAGTCCCGGTAAGTGCGCTCCAAGATCCAATTGGAACCCTGGCATTCGAGTTCAGTTTCTTCTACGATCGGGCGAAATTGGTCTCCGCCAGTCTGTTTGTGCTCGTCTTCGAGGAGTCCAACACGATGAGGGAACATCATGCGTGGATCTACTTGCACAACTTTGAGGTACGTGGTGTGATCTATCTTGGTTAACAACGGTCCTGCAACAGGGACAGGCATAATTAACCTTCAAACCAGTGTGTATCCCTTTGTTGAAAGGGCAAGCAGTCCTGTCTTGATCATCGAGGTTTGCTTAAGTATTGAGCCATAAAATGTTCGAAACAGTGAGATTGATATGATTTAAAGCTTTATGAAATCCATGCGTCTGAGAAATTCCAGGTTACAATTTGGCAGCATGTATGCGGAAGGATTTATGAGTTCAACAATGGCATTCATTTCCACTATCGCTAGAGTTTGTTTAGAAACATTTTGTTTCGCTTGCGGATATTGAACTTGCCGTTATTTTTGCATATCAAGCATTAAAATCAAGTTTCAAGAGTCAAAATGAATACTCGTGATTTGCTGATACGACCAACCAGTTCAAACACATGTGTCCAAACACATGTATAATCGTGTTAAACACATAAACATGATCAAAAATGCTCATTTGCATGCATTTCCATCCTACCGTCCCTACCTTATGAGTACAAACAGTTGCAGGTTTGCGTGTGAAATGCATGCAAACGAGGATGTTAATTTAAAACGAGTGCTTTTGTAAATAATAGACTTTTCCACTTTCCGACAGATATATATTGGGAACAAACTTAAATTGATTTTATAAATGACACAAATAGATAACCTCTCCAGAAAATGGCCTAAAACACAAGCAAAGCGGATCATATTTGAAATCTGTCCTTCACTTTACTGTCGCCGAAGTTCTAGCATCCACACAGTGTATCATTCTTGGTCCTAACCGCTACCTTATTGCTGTCAATTTGCTCCAATATTTTGCGTCTCATGGTCAAAACAATTGGCCAATAAGTGCTTTGCGTTTCCATCCCGTGATCAAAACAATTAACCAATCACAGCGTTGAATCGGGAATTAATTAATCCGAATTCGACGTTTGCGCGAAGCTCAAAGAATGAGTTGAAAAAATAGGATAATTAGAATAGTGGAATTGTGAATATTGTTCCAAATGAAATCAGGAAAACCATATTCTGACAAAATGTTGAGGTAGTCCAAAACTAACTTTAGCGTATTAAGGTTTTTTGGATTACTTAACTAAGCCAAAATAACCGTTGATCCTCTCTACAGGTCAAGCTTGCCGCCAGTGACACGTTTGGTGAATTGGCTCATTATGGCCATGCGGTGAAATTGATGGCGCTTCCAATCCACCAGAATGCTTGGAATTTTCTGGAATTCGAGGTCATGTACCTGAACGGCCTGATGCTACTTACTCTACGATCACAAGTCGAGCGAAGCCTGCCCCACGCAATTCCAATGCAGCCAAGTCGATTGAAGGCGATCCATTTTGCACGCAACAATGGTACGATCGATAATGCATTTTTATTGGATGACGTTATATTTAAGTGAAATCAAAAGCCATTGTTTATCAACGATCAACCCATCACTTTAGGTTTAATCTGCCTCTTTCGATGACGAAGCAAACAGATTAGCATCTCGTTGACATTAACTTTTGAAAACGCATCAGGGGAAGGAAATAGCCCATATTTTCTCCTTCGGAAATATCTTCACGCCGCCGTTTGAGCAAGCTGGTATCCTATCTTATATGCCAATAGTATCGCTGTATTGATTCAAAGGGTTTCAAAGTAAACACTGAAATGGTCTTGACTGAAACCACCAAGATCTGACATCGCAATGACTGCTTACACGAAGATATAGTTCCTAATGTAGGTATCTTAGTCAAGCGCTTCACCAATCTTCCCTTCTTTAAGTGGGTTGGCGTGGATTGATTTCCTTGATAGCGCTCAAACAGCCTTTTAAAATTCATTGATGTTACACTAACATTCCTCTCACTAACAAGCCTCAATCGGTTTTTAGCTGTTTACCATGATCAAGCGGGTTCAGTGAGGTTTGAAACAGTGGAAAAGTAGTAAATAAAAGTATGCCTAAAAGCCACAGACATATATGGTTCTCACAACTTACTTCCCCGTCCAGAGCCCAGGACCAATTTAAGTTTGTGTTCCTCTTATTCTCCTCACAAGAACCTGATTTACAGCTGGCTTTAAAGTAAAAAATGTTCATCATTTCACTACTGTTTCAAAACTAAATGAACGTAATCTCTATGTTAACATCTGATGACGGCAAACATCCAGAAACCTTTTAAAAAGTGTATGTGATGGGGATGTGAGCATCACAGAAATTGAGCCGTGTTTGACGAAGCCGGAAAAATCTGTGATTCTACACATGATCTTCTGTACGAACAAAATGTATAATTTTTATATTTTTGATTAATTAGATCATCATTATCATCACAGACAGCATTACACCGATAGCACGTACCGAATACTTAACTGCCACACAACCATGAAATAGTAAAATTTTAATAAATGGGGAAGGATGAGACTTAAATAGCTACGGATTCTATTCTAGGGAGAGGTGCCTACATGCATTCAAACAAGTTTCGTAAACGAGTAGAGCGACATCAGCCTGGCAGCTTCCTTGCGGCTTTCACTGTCATGCACCATAACAAGATTTTCTCGTCACTCCGCTTGACAACATACAAGATTAAGCGAACACTCCAAGAAGATGCTTAGTGCAAGACCTCCATTAAACACGATTTTGGGACATATCCCGAAGCGTAATTAGCCTTTGCGATATCTGGTCGCGGGGACACCAGCGCCGACTTTGACTGGTGGGTAAGTCGTTTTTATATTTAATCGAATATAACGTCTGCATTGCATATTCACTTCGCTAGCTTTCACCCTCTAAACCATGAATACCCCGAATCTTTATCTGTCTACTTTCCAGTTGTCACGTTGCAAGCAATGTCCGGGTTCTTCGACGTCACACTGAATTCCTCATTCACGGGTTGTTTGCGCGGGATGCAGCTCCGAACCGGATACTCGAGCGCCCCTTCCGTGATCAAATTCCCCGCCGATGTGCCGGATCTGTTGCACGGAGTTTGTCACACCTCAAACGTGTGATAGGATCGCGCTTACACCTTAATTTGCATCTTCATATGCGTTGCTTTTTAGGATAGACGTTTTGGTAATTGCAACATTAAACAAGTAATTCTAAAAAGGACAACACTTTTGCTCATTCTCTGGTTTCCATAAGATCGGGACTTTCATTCATGTTCTACTATCATGGGGGCAGCGTCATTTTTACGAATGAGAGCAGTGATTAGAAATTTTTGGCCTGTAGAAACTTTACGAATTGATTGACAGAAGACACGTTGTTGATGTACGTGTATATTCGCGTTAAATTTCTTGTGTGCGCAATCAGCTCTGACTCGCCTTATTGCTGAGATGAAAGATGCGATTCTTGTTATATTTCGAGTTTCCACATAGATTCTTCGTTTCTGGTTATATTGTAGCCAAGTTCTAGAATCTATCCTAATTAATTTGCATCACACATCCAAAGACCACCATTTTGTAGTTTATAAAAAGGAAACATCAAGTTTACTGTTGAGAATGATGCAAAAACGAGAGAAAAGATGAATATTTAATTAACCGTGAGCTTAGGTTTGCAAAAACAACTGACGCGATTACGAACATAATATGGTCACATAGCAGGAGACCACTTCGTATGGCGTATGATGACGTCATTGAAGAAAATGGCTAGATTACTTCACACGATTTTTTTTAGCAAAAATGTTCTGTTGAACCGCAAAGGTTTCTTGAAATGATTAACGAACAAAATATGAAAGTAATGGTTGATAAAAACACACTTGGATTGCGAGTCTCAAATCCCACAATTCTTCGATTTCATCCACCAGCGACATAGCAATACTGAAAGGTTTGTAACCAGACGAAAGTTCAAATCACTCCCCATTGGTATTCATTTTACGGTTCTTGTGACTGACGCGGCACAGCGTTTGAAACATGCAAAGTATAGAAGAGCTTCTACTAACGCTATCAGTGTGAGTATCACAGGGCGCGATATTTGACCAAGTCCGAATGAGACCCCCGATTGCTTCGATTACTGCCAGAATTGTTTCGCAGAAAGCACCGTACCTTGTGCCTTGGAATAGAGTATAAGAGCCGTCTAATTACTAAATGGTGGGAGAGTTTAGTATTTTATGACTTTAATCTATTAAAAAGAGGATTGACATGAATCATTTACAACATAAAAAATAATCATTCCCAAATGTCCGCAGTTTGTTTTTCGTAGCAAGAAATGGAGGAAGTTATTTTTCTCGGTAATGACCCAGAAAGATCATTTACTGCCGTCCGTCAAGCCTATGTTTGAACGCTCTTACTAAACCTAGCGAGAGTAGATTCAAGATTCAAGAATTTATGGTACAAAAAAGCTCGTAGGTGTACAACACCTCAGGATATTCGCACAAGTAAAATAAATATATATACAAATTAAATTGAGGCACTAGGAAGATCGACAGATTTGTAGTTAGAAAAAATGTCATTTATTGTGTCGGTATGATGGAAAAAATACGTTTAGATAAAGATCGTGTAGGGTGGAATTACTACGCATAAATATATCCAGTTTGTTCCTGAAAATCCTTTCACTAGATGATTGTACAACATCTGACGGTAGGGAGTTCCATAGGAAACAAACTCGCACCGGATAGAAGAACCGACAGCAGTTCCGGTGAGAATGTGAAATATCAAATGCTCGTAAGTGAGTACGTGTGGCATGGCTTGACCGGAGGCGAAATAGATGCCTCAGAGGTTGCATTTTTGAGTTTATTATTTTATAAATTAGGATGAAATCAAATCGAACCCGTCTTCGAAGCACTGGTGATGGAGATTGTCCGAGGCGAAATCTCGTGGGTTGATTCGCGTATTGGTGAAGTGCATGGGAGTGTAGCCAGTCAAGAAAGATTGTTATTGTTTGCGCATGAGAAATCGGTACTTCCAGTTTATTTCTGAAAGATTAACATCACCTAGTATTGCAACACATAATGCAACTTGCTTAGGAAATACTTTCTCCAAAATAGTGTTATTGATTCGGGAGATGCAACCTATCACTATACGCGTGCATGTAGGTACGAATAAGGCAAACACAATCAGCAAGGGGTCACCTCGCCACCACGACAACCACAATTAATTAAGCTGACTACAACTCAATCTTGGGAATGCATTCAACTCAACTTTGCTGACCCGGTCGATGACGCGATGTATCTGATCATCGTTGGCGCCCATTCAATGTGGCCGGAAATCACCGGCAACCATCAATGTGCTGAGACAAATTTTCAGCCAACATGGCGTTGCAATGACAATAGATTCAGGTAATGGCACTCGCTGGAGTCTCACTACCATTTCTGTCCCCATCATATCTGTCTAGGCCTGGGCAACCTGACGGTATCTTAGCCCACGTGCAGTCTCTGACTGTGCGGCACTTTGCATGGATCAGGCTTGTACTTTCACACCATACAATGGCAAGAGCATGTCAGTCAGCCAATGTTGGCAACCGTTGGAATAAGGCAAATAAATTGGAGTAATTTGGCTTCGATGAAACTGTCAACTTCACTTATTGGGCACTGTGTTATGAACAATCATTGGCATATAAAGATTTGAGGAAGAGACCACACACAAGACGGTCCGGGTTCAAATGTGACCGCAAATGTGTAATCTTTGTAAGCTTGCTATTGCGGATGTGATGATTATTAAGAGATGGTGTTACTAGAGTAGTTTCTCGTTACTAGATAAAACGCAGATGACATCGCTGTAGTGTATTGGTTCTTAACCTTTTTGGTGGTACCGAACCCTACAAGTTCCATACATGCATTTATCGTACCCTCCGTAGTTGGAAAAGTAAAATGTGTTTTTTGTTCCAATTCAAAAGATAGGTATATAACTATATACTGTATAAGTGCACAAACTGTCTCATGCATCATTTGCACACAAAATCACTGTGTTGAAAGGAAAAAACCAACACAACATGAATTTCGCACATAAACAAACACGAAATGATTATTTACCGCGAATCAATGTGACCGTTGTTCTTGCCTCACAGCGACAATTTCAGGAATTCGCGGCTTCGTCTTGGCAAGTGCCACTCTCATGTCATTTTCGCAACAAAGTTTGTTCCTTTTCTTCGTTTCGTAAAGATATGTTGTAACAAACCGTATGAGAATCTCGAGGGCTTTCTTAGTAATAAGAGGGTACGCAACGACTTGGTGGCACCAAAACGTTAAGAGCTTTGTTGGTCTGAAGAGTTGCTGTTGAACCTGGCTCTCCTGCAGTTCAATGATTTCGTACAGGTATTCATCATTGAGTTCTGCTGTCGCAACACCCATGCTGGATGAGTTTCTGGTGGGGACGTATCCGTCGAGAGACTCTGCGAGCTCATCCAAGTGCATTGCAATTGCTCATACATTGAGGACGCTGATTCCCATCACGTTCCGTTATTCACGTGAATCCATACTGAACGTATTCGTCCGACCACTTCCTTTTTGCGCTCGACATTTTTAGTATCAAGGGTTTGAAGTATTGAAAGGGAAATCACAAATCACGTATGACCAGGACAGTCACAAGTCGACTACTGATTGACCCGAGCTGCATGCAGCAGTCAGCACAGCTATCAAGGCCAAGCGATGTGGCGTGATCAGCTGCAACCAATAATAGTGAAGCAGAGCGTGACGTCACATCGGCGTAAATATCACAGGTTGCACACGCGCGCAAAAAGTTTCCAATCGTTTACTATTCTACGGTTTTGCTTTCATTGCAAAGATCGCGTTGAGCTACGCATTTTGATAACTGTTTTTGTATTCTACCTTGTGTGGTTAACGAGCCATAGTGGATTATTTGCAAAATGACGAAATCACGAGTTCCGAAGCAACCACATCGACCTGCCGACCAAACGCCCACCACTCAGCCGAACAACTTACTTCAGGCTACTAATACGTTTGACCTCATCACGAAATCCAACATACAGACAACAAAATCGATCGATCAAACTGTGACAGCGACATGTAACCAACTTGACCTCATTGCCAAATACCTGGACCCGGCGAACGCAACAATGGTCACGGTCGGCCCAGCTGATAGGACGAATCTCGACACGCAGAATTGTCCCGAGGTCACGTGCAAATCATGTGAAAAACCGGTGAGTCCCATGGCGCGTAAAGTTGTTGTTGTTGGCCTCCTTCGGTCGATGTCGACCATGGATGTACATCACAAACGCGTGTATGTTCAAGTTTTGCAGCTTTTTGAGTGACCAAACAGTCCGATTTGGGAGGAACAATCTCTCCCGCAGCGCTGGCAACGATTGTCCGAACTCGGTTTTATTGCGTCAGCTGCACGTCGGCGGCGTAATCTGCGTTCAGCCGCCAAGAGCTGTATCTGCTCCTCCACAGCATGCAGACGACGCTTTACACGGTGCCTCCAATGCGAGCAGTCAAGAGCAAGTTCTTCCCAACTCGCCGGGTCAATGCCAAGAGCTTTCATATCTCTTTTGCAAACGTCTTTGTACCGCAAGTGCGGTCTGCCCAATGGTCGACTTCCTAGTTGCCATTCACCTTAGAGTAGATCTTTCGGAATACGACCATTTTCCATTCTATAGACATGACCAAGCCAACGCAGGCGGCGCTGTCGCAATAGAGTGAACATGCTTTGTAGACCAGCTTTTGAAAGCACTTCAGCATTAGTCACTCTGTCCATCCACGATATGTTCAAGATACGACGGATGCTTCGTAGATGAAAAGCATTCAGCTTCCGTTCGTGTCTTGCGTGGGTGGTCCAGGTTTCACTGCCGTACAGTAAAGCATTTAGTACGCACGCGCTGTACACCATCATTTTCGTCTTTACAGTCAGCTTGCGGTTACCCCAAACACGAGAGAGAGGCGCGTAAAGTAATAACGTGTTTTCTGTGTATGGGTAAAATCCATCGTAAACCGTCGAACCCCAGATAAAGGACTCGCCGAACCCAGGTTAGGAACCACTGCTGTAGTGTTTGTGAGATTCGGCAGTTAGATGTTTCACCAGTCTGTCGTATACGCGGGATAGAATGTTAGGAACCGAGTTAAAAATTTAATGTTTTGCATGTGGGTAAGAACACATTTAGAAAGTTGAAGCATCTTGAAACCAGAAGCAATTTCGAGTAACCATGGTTTGATTAAGATTTTCGAATTGCTGACATTGGTAAACAGGTTTTCATGTCCGATGTTTCGCTCCAGAATAGAGAGTCATGCTGCTTGCTCAAGCAGAGTTCTGCTTCACAAAGTAATAAGAATATTACAAATGCATGGCTAAATGAAACGTTGGAAAAGGAACACTCAATCGATAATTCTCAATATTTTACCACTTGTTCATAGTTCGACAGAATTAATCAATTATAGGGCACTGCGGTTGTCTGTGGGATGGAAACCAGACAACGACTCCCCCGCATGTGATGATTTTTGCGAGGATCAAATTCCAAAATGCAATCAACTCGGTGCACTATGGAGCCAGGAGATTAGTGGGAAGAGTTGCTACCGGCAATATAGCTGTGGGACAAGGCACTGCGGTTGTATGTGGGATGAAAACCAGACAACATTACCCCACCCTCAACTGTTAATGTTTACGAGTATCAAATTTTATATTGCAATGAACTCGATCTAGTATGGCGCCATGAGAGTAGCGGGAAGAGTTGCTATCCGCGATTAAGCTGTGGGACAAGGCACTGGGGTTGCCTGTGGAATGGAAACCAGACAACGACTCCCCTGCATGTGATGATTTTTGCGAGTATCAAATTTCAAAATGCAATCAACTCGGTGCACTATGGCGACAGGAGATTAGTGAGAAGTGTTGCTACCCGGGCTATGAGCTATAGGAAACTCGGTGACGGAATAGAATGTGATTGAGTTGTCAGGCCACTTCTGTGTACTCTGGCACTGGGCCAACAATGAATCGGCGCCCCACATACGAGTAAACAGTGAAACTCGTCTGAGGGCCACAGAGACTGGGATCATTATTTCCGACACTTCTTATTGGATCCACCAAAGTATGTCATTAATACATTAGCCGCATTCCCATTGGTGAACTTTGCACGCTCACATGACGCCTTGTCAGCCCGCGTGGAGTGATCGTTTGACTAACTGACGCGCAATCCCGCAATAGATTTGGATGCCCTTGACTTGCTCACTGCCCGAGTAAATAGTTTCACGATACGGAAGGTTTCGCCAAATCGATCAAGGTGAGTTAGATAATTTTGAATTGCATGCGTCTTGTTATATTATATTGTATGATAAGTTTTGGACGATCTCTCAATTACAATTGAGTGAATATTATGTCATGTGCTTGTCTAGAATCAGTGTTATTCTCCTCATTGTTGTTGCTTACATTAGTCTTGAATTATGATTATGATACCAAGACATGTATGTATGTGTTGAATGACATTTTAATTGGGAATTTCGGTTGAAGGAACTCAGTATGATAGGAAAAATGTGTACATATGTAATTTTTGTAAGCTTGCTATTGCGGATGTGATGGTGTTACTAGAGTAGTTTATCGTTACTACATGAAAAGCTGATGACATCGGAGTAGTGTTTGTGAGATTCGGTAGTTAGATGTTGAAGTAGTCTGTCGATTACGCTTGATAGAATTTTCTGAACAACATTAAAAATTTAATGTTTTGTACATGGTGAGTGTATGCAAAGTCTATTGTTAAAGTAAACTTGACGACTCACGTGCTTGTACATATTAAATAAGGTATCGATTTTGGTGTGGGTGTTTAAAGCTAGCTGAATTGTTAAATGTCTAAGGGGTATCGTTAATTAAATCATACTATTAACGCGCTTCTTTTACACTACTAGTCTGCTAGCACAATCAATACCGTGGTCTACGGTGTTCAGCAAACCTGTTCTGCTACTCGCAGTTGTATTGGTAATCTTATTATACGTTTTATTAGGCCCGATAGCTATCCTGCCTTAAAAATGTAAGCCTCTTAATTCGCCTTCATGGCCTAGCTAGATAGTAAGCGTTTGTGGCCGGTGGCCCAAGCGATGCACGCACGCACCAATCAGATGACGCAGACAAGTGCGTCCGATGATCCAGTCACGTGGATTGCATCGACCTTGGATTTGAATGGGTGATGCGTGCACCGGGTATCGATCGCCCGGTTTGGGGTGTGAAATGGTTTGAAAATGTAGAAATGTTTAAGTGGCTTATGAGGTTTGACTAAAATGCGAATCGGTAAATTACAGTTCAATGACGCAGCGCTATTTTTAGTTGAATAGGACTTTCATCGATGAATTGTTCCTTTAGTAGTCACACAATTAGTCACAATTGTCAAATCTACGTTATTGCCATATCCGATGAAATTCCGATTCATTGGGTGCACATTCATATCTGACTCGATTTGGCCACTCCGACTGGCCGCGTGTTTTACCTCTGTGAGCAGGGACCACTTCAGACGTCTGATCAGATGGGTACTTATTCAACCTCAATTTGTCTAGCCAGAGTCGGTGATACTGGAAGATAATATGAATTAATAAGTATTAATCTCAGCAACAGACACATCAGAGTTCGTGTGGACGGCATATTATGGAAGAAAATCGATGTCACCGGCGGTGTTCCACAAGGATCAGTGCTTAGACCAATAATGTTCCTAGTCTATAAAAACGATAAACCAATACCTAATGAGCGTAAGATGGTTTAGTTTGCTGATGATATTGGACTGAATTGCTAATGTGAAATTGCATCAGAATTTGGCTTTGCGCGTAAATTGATGTGAAAATAATTGTTGAATAATAAACGCTGATTGATTGGCACCGGTTATTTGCTGATTTGGTAGTTTCGTAATTAGTCACAGCTATGCCAAACCGTCACATGGCATAAGCAGTTAAAAACCCCTACTAGCAACCTTTCCAAAGTCGGCGCAGCTCGTCTTCCAGGCTGGAGTCCCCGCGATCAGATATCGCACTGGCTAGTTACGCTTCAGGATATGTCCCAAAACCGTGTTCAATGTCGGTCTTGCACTAGACGCATGAGGAATGAATTTAAACGGAGCTTAAGACTAGACATAGAAAAGTGGTGGCTAAATAAGGTCGAACAAATGAAAATAACAAATAATGCGGGTAACGTGCGAAAACTCTTCCAACTTATTCGATCTACCGGGCCAACGAACAAAGGAGTGAGTGAGACTATCGCTGAAATAGACGGTACTCTTATCACTAATAAGAATCGCCGCCTCTCACGCTGGGCCGAACATTTTGAAGAACAGTTTAGCTGGTCGCCTGCAACAGAATCATTCCCTCATTTGAAGAAGTGTGATCCTTGACCTGTTAGCGTAGATCCCCCTAAGGATTTAGAAATTAAAGCATGTATCGAATCCATGAAACGATTCAAAGCCGCTGGCCCCGATGACATAACGCCTGTTTTGTTCAAAGAAGGTGGCCAAGTCCTAATCAGCACATTAGGCAATCTCCTCCGTCAAGTGTGGTTGTAAGAATCCGTCCCTTCCGAGTTGGGGCGAATCGCTTATCATACCTATATTTAAAACAGTTGTGCGAAGCTCATGCTCTAATCACCGTGGGCTAAGTCTCACTCCCATCATTACGTGATTATTAGCGTCCATATGCCTTCGAAGATTAACATCGCATAGGTAATCACAGATCCGAAAGCAGCAAGCTGGCTTCCAACCTGCCAAAGGCTGTGTCGACCACATCTTTACTCTTCGACGGATCTTAGAAGTGCGGCACACCTATCGACAGCCGACAATAGCCATCTTTTTATACTTCAAAGGAGCATTTGATTCAGTCGATCAAAATGTCATGTTTAACACCTTGCTGTTCAAGGGCGTTCCACAAAAGTATGTCAACATACAACGTGCACTTTATGCACATACATCTGGATGCGTTAAGGTTTACAACGAACTCTCCCATATTCCACACTACTAGTGGCGTCCGACAAGGATGTCCGACTTCTCCGTTTTTGTTCAATTTTGTAATTGATGCTATCATGGAATTATGCAGCGACGGTGCCCTAGCCTTCGGAGTTCACATAATGCCAGGCAGCAAGCTTCTGGACTTGGACTATGCTGATGATATAGTTCTGCTCTTCGATTCGTACACAGATGCACAAGCGATACTGAACAAGCTATCTAGTATTGTGCTCGCATTAGGAATGCGTTTTGCACCCCCTAAGTGCAGTGTTCTGCTGCAGAACATCGACTTATAAAACAGCACTTTATTACTTGACAATCAGGCGCTTGAAATTGTAGATCGCTTTACATATCTCGGTAGTTGTATCAATAATTCTGCATCGTTAGATGACGAGGTCTCGACACGCATTTCTAAAGCGACCGTAGCATTTCGCAACCTAGGTCACCTCTGGCGTCAGAAAGGAATGTCTCTGTTACTCAATGATAAAGTCTATAAAGCGACAGTTCGGGCTGTCTTAATTTATGGGTGCGAGGCCTGGACCCCACGTAAATAACACTTTCAGCGTCTCCAAATATTTGACAACCGATGTCTCCGCAACATTCTAGGAGTTAGCTGTTACAATCGCATACGCACTGATGCTATCCGAAATAAGTTGTTCGGTAGTAATGTTGATATAGAGAAGCAGATCAACCTGCATAGGATACGCTGGTTGGGTTACGTTTTAAGGATGCCGGACCACCGACTTCCGAAACGGATTCTTTTCGCAACGCCACATCCTGATTGGCGTAAATCTCGGGGTGGCCAAACCGTCACGTGGCATAGGCAGTTAAAAAACCTTACCAGTAGCCTTTCCAAAGTCGGCGCAGCGCGTCTTTCAGACTGGAGTCCCCGTGATCACATATCGCAATGACCAGTTACGCTTCAGGATATGTCCCGAAACCGTGTTCAATGGCGGTCTTGCACTAAGCATCTTCTTGGAGTGTTTGCTTAACCTCGTCAAGCGGAGTGACGAGAAAAGCTTGTTATGATGCACGAAAGTGAAAGCCGAAAGGAGCTGCCTTGCTGATGTCGCTCTACTCGTTCACAAAACTTGTTTGAATGCATGTTCCATTTGAGATGTAGGCACCACTACCCAGTTTGTTTGTGCTTACGCTTCTATAGAAGCCGTAGCTATTTAAGTCCCACGCTTCCCCATCTTTTAGGATTTTACTTATTCATGGTTGTGTGTCAGTTAAGCATTCGGTACGTGCTACCGGTGTAATGCTGTCTGTGATGATGTTGATGTGTGCATGTACATTGTATACTTGCCTACTTTTACAGCTAATTGTTCAAAAGGTTTTTCCATTAAAAACGTATGAAAAGTATCCGTTTTGCACGATAGTAAATGTTTGACGAGCAGACTTGTAATGTGCATAGATTTAGTAACGAGACAATCCATGGAAGCTTCAAAAATGTGAGTTGATAGCTACACAGTATATATCTTCGAAGAATATACCGTCGTGAGATAGAATTTGTCATTGGTTATCAGAAACGAATGAACCTGGAAATAATGTAGCGTTTGAGTTTATACCGCATGCTCCATGAAATAAATTGGAGAATTATGCTGGTTGCATATTGAGATAACATGATCTACTCGCCCTTTGAAGCGTTCATTCTAATACGCTGACTGGCGACGTGCACAGCCGTTCAGAGACATTACAAACATGTCACTCCCTCATTAAGTGTGGTCATCGCGTAATTCTCAGATGTGTGACTTGTTTTGAATGCCTCCACTTGCAAATAAAGTGACCACCGATTGGTGCCACAGATGGATGTCAAGAGCCGTCTTTTCCAGCAAACTTACTTTATATAAGAATACCTGAAATGTAACTAGTTTCGTTTTAATAAAATGCGGTTGACTATTGAATATTGCGTTCTGAATCGTGTGCAAGGTAAAACATAAACGGACGGTGATCTGAAACGCAAATGAAACAAGGGCAATTCACTACATTATTTACTGCATCAAAACATTTTATTAGATATCCTTAATTTGACAAAACTAATTAACTAAAGTGCATTGAGGCAGCCAGACGGATGGCAACCAGACAACATTACCCCACCCTCAACTGATAATGTTTACGAGTATCAAATTTTATATTGCAATGAACTCGGTCTAGTATGGCGCCATGAGAGTAGCGGGAAGAGTTGCTATCCGCGATTAAGCTGTGGGACAAGGCACTGGGGTTGCCTGTGGAATGGAAACCCGACAACGACTCCCCTGCATGTGATGATTTTTGCGAGTATCAAATTTCGGAATGCAATCAACTCGGTGCACTATGGCGACAGGAGATTAGTGAGAAGTGTTGCTACCCGGGCTATGAGCTATAGGAAACTCGGTGACAGAATAGAATGTGATTGAGTTGTCAGGCCACTTCTGTGTACTCTGGCACTGGGCCAACAATGAATCGGCGCCCCACGTACGAGTAAACAGTGAAACTCGTCTGAGGGCCACAGAGACTGGGATCATTATTTCCGACACTTCTTATTGGATCCACCAAAGTATGTCATTAATACATTAGCCGCATTCCCATTGGTGAACTTTGCACGCTCACATGACGCCTTGTCAGCCCGCGTGCAGTGATCGTTTGACTAACTGACGCGTAATCCCGCAATAGATTTGGATGCCCTTGACTTGCTCACTGTCCGAGTAAATAGGCTCACGATACGGAAGGTTTCGCCAAATCGATCAAGGTGAGTTAGATGATGTTGAATTGCATGCGTCTTGTTATATTATATTTTATGATAATTTTTGGATGATCTCTCAACTACACTTTAGTGAATCTTGTGTTGTAAGCTTGTCTAGAATCGGTGTTTTTCTCCTCATTGTTGTTGCTTACATTAGTCTTGAATTATGATTATGATACCAAGACATGTATGTATGTGTTGAATGACATTTTAATTGGGAATTTCGGTTGAAGGAACTCAGTATGATAGGAAAAATGTGTACATATGTAATTTTTGTAAGCTTGCTATTGCGGATGTGATAGTGTTACTAGAGTAGTTTATCGTTACTACATGAAAAGCTGATGACATCGCTGTAGTGTTTGTGAGATTCGGTAATTAGATGTTGTACCAGTCTGTCGTATACGCTGGATAGAATGTTCGGAACGTAGTTAAAAAATTAATGTCTTGAATGTGTTGAGTATATTCAAACAGTCTATTGTTAAAGGAAACATAACGACTCATACGTGCTTTGTACATATTAAGCAAGATATCGGTTTTGTTGCTCGTGTTTAAAGCTAGCTGAATCGTTAAAAGTCTAAAAGGTATCGTTAATTAAATTGAATTAACGCGCTTCTTTTTCACTACTAGTCTGCTAGCACAATCACTACGGTGGTCTACGGTGTTCAGTAAACCCGTTCTAATACTCGCAGTTGTATTGGTAATCTTATTATACGTTTTATTAGGCCCGATAGCTATCCTGCCTTAAAGGATGTAAGTCTCTTAATTCGCCTTCATGGCCTAGCTAGATAGTAAGCGTTTGTGGCCGGTGGCCCAAGCGATGCACGCACGCACCAATCAGATGACACAGACACGTGCGTCCGTGTGCACCTCGATCGAGTCACGTGGATTGCATCGACTTGGATTTGAACGGGTGATGCGTGCACCGGGTATCGATCGCCCGGTTTGGGGTGTGAAATGGTTTGAATATGTAGATATGTTTAAGTGGCTTATGAGGTTTGACTAAAATGCGAATCGGAAAATTACAGTTCGATGACGCAGCGCTATTTTTAGTTGAATAGGACTTTCATCGATGAATTGTTGCTTAAGTAGTCACACAATTAGTCACAATAGTCAAATCTACGTTATTGCCATATGCGATGAAATTCCGATTCATTTGGTGCACATTCATATCGGACTCGATTTAGCCACTCAGACTGGCCGCGTGTTTTACCTCTGTTAGCAGGGACCACCTCAGACGTCTGATCAGATGGGTACTTATTCAACCTCAATTTGTCTAGCCAGACTCGGTGATGCTGATAATGTGTGAGAAAAATTGACACATTTGGTCCAGTGAGTCACCGCCTACTTAATTTCAAATTGTAACAAGTTTGGTGATTTTCAGAGTGACATTTGACTGTCTCGCTTGATAAATGTAGGTCAAATTTAAGCACTGTCTTGGCGCTGACAGCCAGTTAAGTTGGAATAGTGTGAAACTCTGTGCGCAACCTCAGTGCGTTTCCACTGTTTCAAGGCTCACTGAACCTGATCTTATTGTCTGATGATGGAAAGCAACCAGAAACCGGTAGTGGTGTGTAAGGGATGGGGTTGTGAGCACCACAATATATCAGTTCGTTTCGTTTGTTGGCTATCACAGCTGAGCTGACGGTTTTATTTCATGGTGGACCACATTCTTGTTGGTCAATCAACGGAAAAAATAATATTCATTATTCGCCGATCGCATTGAATGCTATTTTGTCACTATACCAATCGAGTTGCGGAAATTCCCTAAATACACAGGCCCATCAGTCACTTTCATATTTGTTTGTTTCACGCTTCAGCAAGACTAGTTGAAAGGTGGAGATGAAAACGAGAAAATAAAATGCCATCCTCATGAAAGAGAATTCAATCACAGATGATGGCCCGTCACAACCGGTCAATCGAATTTTATGATGACGTGAAGTGACAAAAGTGTACACATGAAGTGAGTTCTTAATATATTTTGCGTGAATTCTGACTATCGCTAAGCTGTTTTTTGGTCAGGTACAATAGACAAACTAGTGTATATTTCACATTATAACTAAAGGGTTTTTTTCATTAAAAACGTATGAAAAGTATCCGTTTTGCACGATAGTAAATGTTTGAAGAGCAGACTTGTAATGTGCATAGATTTAGTAACGAGACAATCCATGGAAGCTTCAAAAATGTGAGATGATAGCTACACAGCATATATCTTCGAAGAATATACCGTCGTGAGATAGAATTTGTCATTGGTTATTAGAAACGAATGAACCTGGAAATAATGTAGCGTTTGAGTTTATACCGCATGCTCCATGAAATAAATTGGAGAATTATGCTGGTTGCATATTGAGATAACATGATCTACTCGCCCTTTGAAGCGTTCATTCTAATACACTGACTGGCGACGTGCACAGCCCTTCAGAGACATTACAAACATGTCACTCCCTCATTAAGTGTGGTCATCGCGTAATTCTCAGATGTGTGACTTGTTTTGAATGCCTCCACTTGCAAATAAAGTGACCACCGATTGGTGCCACAGATGGATGTCAAGAGCCGTCTTTTCCAGCAAACTTACTTTATATAAGAATACCTGAAATGTAACTAGTTTCGTTTTAATAAAATGCGGTTGACTATTGAATATTGCGTTCTGAATCGTGTGCAAGGTAAAACATAAACGGACGGTGATCTGAAACGCAAATGAAACAAGGGCAATTCACTACATTATTTACTGCATCAAAACATTTTATTAGATATCCTTAATTTGACAAAACTAATTAACTAAAGTGCATTGAGGCAGCCAGACGGATGGCAACCAGACAACATTACCCCACCCTCAACTGATAATGTTTACGAGTATCAAATTTTATATTGCAATGAACTCGGTCTAGTATGGCGCCATGAGAGTAGCGGGAAGAGTTGCTATCCGCGATTAAGCTGTGGGACAAGGCACTGGGGTTGCCTGTGGAATGGAAACCCGACAACGACTCCCCTGCATGTGATGATTTTTGCGAGTATCAAATTTCGGAATGCAATCAACTCGGTGCACTATGGCGACAGGAGATTAGTGAGAAGTGTTGCTACCCGGGCTATGAGCTATAGGAAACTCGGTGACAGAATAGAATGTGATTGAGTTGTCAGGCCACTTCTGTGTACTCTGGCACTGGGCCAACAATGAATCGGCGCCCCACGTACGAGTAAACAGTGAAACTCGTCTGAGGGCCACAGAGACTGGGATCATTATTTCCGACACTTCTTATTGGATCCACCAAAGTATGTCATTAATACATTAGCCGCATTCCCATTGGTGAACTTTGCACGCTCACATGACGCCTTGTCAGCCCGCGTGGAGTGATCGTTTGACTAACTGACGCGCAATCCCGCAATAGATTTGGATGCCCTTGACTTGCTCACTGCCCGAGTAAATAGTTTCACGATACGGAAGGTTTCGCCAAATCGATCAAGGTGAGTTAGATAATTTTGAATTGCATGCGTCTTGTTATATTATATTGTATGATAAGTTTTGGACGATCTCTCAATTACAATTGAGTGAATATTATGTCATGTGCTTGTCTAGAATCAGTGTTATTCTCCTCATTGTTGTTGCTTACATTAGTCTTGAATTATGATTATGATACCAAGACATGTATGTATGTGTTGAATGACATTTTAATTGGGAATTTCGGTTGAAGGAACTCAGTATGATAGGAAAAATGTGTACATATGTAATTTTTGTAAGCTTGCTATTGCGGATGTGATGGTGTTACTAGAGTAGTTTATCGTTACTACATGAAAAGCTGATGACATCGGAGTAGTGTTTGTGAGATTCGGTAGTTAGATGTTGAAGTAGTCTGTCGATTACGCTTGATAGAATTTTCTGAACAACATTAAAAATTTAATGTTTTGTACATGGTGAGTGTATGCAAAGTCTATTGTTAAAGTAAACTTGACGACTCACGTGCTTGTACATATTAAATAAGGTATCGATTTTGGTGTGGGTGTTTAAAGCTAGCTGAATTGTTAAATGTCTAAGGGGTATCGTTAATTAAATCATACTATTAACGCGCTTCTTTTACACTACTAGTCTGCTAGCACAATCAATACCGTGGTCTACGGTGTTCAGCAAACCTGTTCTGCTACTCGCAGTTGTATTGGTAATCTTATTATACGTTTTATTAGGCCCGATAGCTATCCTGCCTTAAAAATGTAAGCCTCTTAATTCGCCTTCATGGCCTAGCTAGATAGTAAGCGTTTGTGGCCGGTGGCCCAAGCGATGCACGCACGCACCAATCAGATGACGCAGACAAGTGCGTCCGATGATCCAGTCACGTGGATTGCATCGACCTTGGATTTGAATGGGTGATGCGTGCACCGGGTATCGATCGCCCGGTTTGGGGTGTGAAATGGTTTGAAAATGTAGAAATGTTTAAGTGGCTTATGAGGTTTGACTAAAATGCGAATCGGTAAATTACAGTTCAATGACGCAGCGCTATTTTTAGTTGAATAGGACTTTCATCGATGAATTGTTCCTTTAGTAGTCACACAATTAGTCACAATTGTCAAATCTACGTTATTGCCATATCCGATGAAATTCCGATTCATTGGGTGCACATTCATATCTGACTCGATTTGGCCACTCCGACTGGCCGCGTGTTTTACCTCTGTGAGCAGGGACCACTTCAGACGTCTGATCAGATGGGTACTTATTCAACCTCAATTTGTCTAGCCAGAGTCGGTGAT
>JACCGJ010000405.1:0-30077 GCA_013407085.1 Atriophallophorus winterbourni | reverse complement strand
GGTCCATGAATGCAATCGATATTTTAACCCAAACTCGTCTGATAATTAAATAATTGTTTGACATGCAAATTCGCTTTTCTAGTATAAAATTAACCCCCAGTATTTAGCAGAATTTTCCATTTTGCTCAAGTATGGGTTTACCTCCAAAGAGGTAATAAAAATGATATGTGGTTATAAATATTTATTCATTCCTCTTCATTTTGCTAAACTCGCTTTCTAATTTCATTCGCATGTCTGTCTAGACCTAAGTAACCTGAGAAAGAAAAGAGTAAGAAAATGCGCTTGTATCAGCCAAATCGAAAGCCACCATAAAATCGATCGAGATCGCTACACGGAGGGACTATAAGTGTATATGGTATGAGAGCACAAGCCTGATCCATGCAAAGTGCCGCGCAGTCAGGGACTGCTCGTGGGCGAAGATATTGTCAGGTTGCCCAGGCCTAGACAGAGGTTGCCGAGGCCTCCATAAAATCGACTGAGATTGCTACACGGAGGGACTATGAGTGTGGCGATATTCTTGACCTTGCCGAAGTGTAAATATGTGATCGAAATATCGTTTACTGAGAAAACATTTCGACTTGCCAAAGAAATAATGGAGCGAATATTCTTGTATTGGTGGAGGTGAATGTTATTCATCTGTTGTTACAGCATGAGGTACGCACATTTTTAAATTGAAAGTTAGTAAAATTGTCGGTTCTTCTTCGCACTGTAAAATGGTTTCTCTGTGTCATAGTTGAAGGAAAAGATCATTGTTAAGTGAACGTCATGTTTATCACTGCCGCATTCATGCTCAAAGAAGAAGAGGTGGCGACAGCAAACAAATAACATTTTTTGAGTTTACAAACTTGTGTGGGCAAATCGAGATAGTGGGATGATACACATATTGGTATTCATAGTATTCATGGTTAAAACTGAGGGTTCTGTATGTGATCTCAAGACTATGCTCATGCACGCCTCACACAATCATGCAAGTAGCAAATATCGATAGACTATGAATCTAAGAAGAGGGCTGAAGCACTTTTTTGTCGGCCGCTCGTAACACAGGATGTCGAAATGTAAGTTAAACAGTGCTCAGTGTGGTTTACAAGAGGAACATTGACGAGTAGGACCCGATATATGCAGCCAGTAGAGCATTCTGATTTATCCAACACTACGGCCAATACACAATGTAATCGGATTTATTTATAATTCTCCTGGTAGCATGCGGGCTAGAGTACTACCAGGACACCTATGCCTAAACACAAGACAAATTAGGCTACCCGACCAAACCATTAAGCCCACAAGACACTGGTTTGTAAATGTGTTCGTCTGGTCTCTATCTCTCGGACTTAATATGATGATTGGCATTTTATTCGCCCGGAATACATTGCTGGGTCACAAATATCACGAACTAACGCACCGATTCAAGGTCCAGTCCCCCCCACATCACTCATAATCTAGATCATTTTGTACTGGCAACTTAAACAAACACTGTCGTGATATTGTGCAGCTCTCATCATCTGAGAATAAAACACATCATTAGAACGAATGACATTTTTTACATATTTCACATCAAGTTCTACAATACGTGCATAATATCATAAAAATTAATCTGATAAATATACAACCTTAAACAAATACAGAAATTAGTTTGCGTTTAATTGCTCAAGCCGATTCGATTTATTTCGGTGTTGGACTGGCAATGAGAGATCAATAACTAACCATCTGATTCAAGGATTCAAGGATATATGGTTAAAAAAGTTAATGCTTTACACCACCACAGGATTACGGTATGAATAAAAACATGAAAAATACAATAGTATAAAAGCAATAGTGAATATCAAATGTAAGGCTCACGAATGTTATTCTTTTGCATATGTAAGTCCAATTTCGCTTTAAACGCCGTCAGGCAAGGAGAGTCCACCACATGTTGGGGTAGGGAATTCCAAAGATATATAGCACGTACGGCGAAAAAATGACGTCGACACTCAATACGGGAACTTGGAACGTAAAGGGATAAGGTATGTCCGCGTGTCATTTCCGCATCACACACACCGAGCAAGTGTTTTAGTGGATGTCCTTCGGTAGACACAATTCTATAAGTCAGAATAATATCGCGTCGTATCCTACTTTGGGTAAAGTCGCATAGACCCAGACGTCGCAATCCTTCGGTGTACGGAACATTTCGCAGACCCATCACTAACTTCGTTGCTCTATGATAGATTTTATCGAAGAGAGCAATGTCTTTGCGCAGACAATGAGCCCAGACCTCTACCGCTTACTCCATCGTAGGGCGAAGGTAGACATTCATTATCCTTGGTAACGTTACCAGAGAGAATCTTCCAAATATTCTTAGAAAAATACCTAACAATCTGTTAGCCCGTCGATATATGTTCTGTCCATGCGCTGTGTTCTTCAGGTTCCCGCTAATCCATACTCCAAGATCTTTTTCTAACGAGCTCCATGCTAGATTTTCCGTTCCCAAGGAACATTCTTGCCAAGATGGAGCATCTTACATTTCTGTATGTTGAATGACATGTCATTCACGACGGCCCAATTCGAAACGCTGTCCAAATCCATTTGAAGTTTCTCAAAAAGCTCTGCAGAACTTATTGGCTCTCAAATTTTCATATCATCCGCGAACAGGACCATTTTGGACGATATAAAGGGGGGTAAATCATTTATGTACAGCAGAAAGAGGAACGGGCCTAGCACAGATCCTTGTGGGACTCTACTGGTGGTTTTGAACGTTTGGGATAGCGCTCCGGTAACATCAACTTGGGCGTCGCGATCTGACAGATAGTGGCACAACCATGAGAGGAGTGGATCACATATTCCTAAACGCAACAGTTTTTGAAGAAGCAAATGATGATTGACTCTGTCAAAAGCTTTCGAAATGTCTAGGTAACAGACGTGGATGCAAGAACTTCTATCCAACTCCTTTGTCCAGTCGTCTAACGCTATGAGAAGATTCGTCAGACAAGAGCGATGAGATCGAAATACATGCTGCGCTGGCGAAAACAAATTCTGCGATTCAAAGTGTCCAACCATTCTTTTCGAGACTATATGTTCCATGAGCTTAGCGATAACAGGTGAAAGTGTGATGGGACGATAATTTGCAGCGTCAGATCGGCAACCGCCTTTGAAGATAGGTGTTATCACGCCGGACTTCCAATCTTTTGAGAACCATGTAAACGACAGGGGCCGCATAATCTGGTTTTACCTAGTTGACCAGGTGGGCTAGGATTGTAATGTTCACCAAACTTAGAACAAACTTTGTTTAACCCGCTTGGATGGTGTTCACATAATCTCTTTTCCACTTTTCGCGTGCGGCTAATTTATCCCGCAGCACAGGACCAGGTAAATTTGTAAATGCACATTGGGTGTGCATGACGAGATAATTAGTCTTTAAGATGCTGTCTGATAATTGGCTTGTTGATGAAGGTTATTCTCGCTATTCCGGAAGTAAACATTCGTTTAACTATCTGCTCTATCTGAGAATATTCCAAATCCAGTGTTGTCAGCAATCTGAAAATTGCCAAGAAGGTGTAAATAATGCGTGTAAAGTAAGGAAATTAATATTCGGAACAGAAACGTAGGCTGCCCAATCCAGACATGAACGAACTGAGAATACTTAGCATTTAAGAGCATCACGTCTTTATCATAACATGAACAACGAAAAAGATTGGCTCTCGAAATCTGAAATGAATTACATGTCAAGATTATTGCGAATGGGTCTATTTTCGTGGCGTGATGAAGGTAATCAGATCGCAAGTTTATAAACATTTGGTCAAGCCTCGACTGCACTAAAATATATTTACATAAATGAACGAAACCTGTCGACATTCAGCCCAAGTCGTTGGAAAAGCTGCTCTCGATATGCCCGCTTTTTGATTAGCGCTTTAAAATTGTTTAACTCGTTTCGGTTTGTGAGTCGGATTTTTTCGCTGTAGTCGCATTGCAAATTAAAGGATAGCATCGAACACAATTAAATTATTACGTTCTAGTGAACCATATGCATGTGCCATACGGAACACCGTCTTTGGTGATCACAATATGATCGAAAATATTTCGATCGGCGAAACTTGAAATACAAATGTATCTGAGACTTGTATTTTTGTTCTCACATCCCCGCACTTACACTCCACAACCGGTTTCTCATTGTTTGAGTCCCTCAACTAAAAACAATAGGATCAGGCTCAGTGAGCCTTGTGAATCTGAGGTTCTTTGAATAAAAGGTGAGTGCAGAAAAAATGCTAACTCAATTCAATTCAATTCAATTTTAATGGTCTAAAAAGCATATAGCTTTACAAAATCCACAGAAAAATATGGACATTTACAAATAACATATCTCAGTAAAAACGGGATTTGTTTGCTTACTGAACAGTTCGGGAATCAGGTAGAAATCCAAATGATAGAAACTGTTTTCACTCAGTGGAGTGGAACATGTATGTCCATGGGGTCGAGATGATTTGATGTGTGAGTTCAAAGTTATTAGGTTGTGGAATACAAAGTCTCAATGTTCGGATGGGTCGACAGGAATTTGTCTAAGCTGGATTTGAATATATCCAAGTTGAGTGCATGTGCAACATTCGAGGGTAGGGAGTTCCAAGTGAAACATACACGTACAGAATAAAAATATCTTTGACAGTTCAGTCGCGATTCGGGAATTAGTACTGTGTACTCATGACTCCGGCTGGTTCTTGGTGGTTGTCGTGTGAATAGTGTATTAAGGGGATGGCTGGGGGTATGCAATATGTTAAACATTAGGATCAGAATTCCTCTAAGACGTCGGTAAGGAGAGTCGAAGAGGTTGAGGTTTGCAATACGATCTTCGTATTGTTTGTGATTCAAGCCGCACACGAGATTCGTGGTCCGATGATAGATTTGCTGCAAGAGATTGATTGAAGATTCAATATTTATGGTTAAAAAAAGCAAATTGCTGTACAGTACCATAGGATATACGTATAAATTTTTTTTAAAAAAATCGTTACTTGTATGATCATATCCGTGTTCTTCACAGGTGGAGCAAAAATAATCCTCAATGGCAACACAGACTGAGGGAAAAGAATCTTTGGATGGACGGTAGTTCCGTGCGTTAAAAAATATAGACATCAATATGTAGGGGCCAACGCAGTAGTTCTCAACATAAGGTTTCGTAACCTTTGTTTAAAGATGTGCTCGTTCGCTGAGGTAACAATATCTGTCGGCAAGCTATTCCACAAGAAGCATACACGAACAGCGAAGAAGTGACGACGACAATTCAATCGTGAGTGTGGGATTTGAAGGGTCAAAGGGTGGCTGCGTGTGGGGACAACCGAACCAAACTTGAAGAGGTGTTTGAGAGGGTGGGATTTCGCATAGATGATTCGATATGTCAGAGTGAGGTCGTGTAGGATACGCCTGCGCTCGAGGGTGCACAGTCCAAGTCTGGTCAGTCGCTGCTCAAAGGGTAAATTATTCAATCCGGTAACAATTTTGGTTGCCTTGTGATAAATTCGTTCGAGGAGCGAGATGTTTTTTTCCATCCATGGCGTCCAAGCTTGTACAGCGTAGTCAACGACAGGATGTATGTAAGTGTTTAGTAATTTCGCGAGTGAGTGTGGTGGGAAACGTCCGAAAATGCGTTTCAGTAAACCTAGCAAGCTGCACGCACGCTTGTAGACGGCGTCGCACTGTAGGCTGTTCTTCAAAGTGCCAGACACCAAGATTCCGAGATCTTTTTGTGATGTACTCCATTCAAGCGGGTGGCTGCCAAGTTTGTAGGTAAAGGGAAAGGGTTTTCCGACTTGCAACATTTTGCACTTGCGGAAATTAAATGGCAGTTCGTTTTGGATTGACCACTGGTGCAGCTTATTCAAATCTCCTTGCAGAACATGACAGTCCTCGATAGAGTTGACCTTCGTCCAGATTTTTACATCATCTGCGAATAAAACAAGCTTACATGCTAGTAAGTTCGGTAGATCGTTTATAAATATGAGAAACAGTATCGGACCGAGAACCGAACCCTGAGGGACTCCGCTCGTGGCTTCAATTGTTCGAGAAGTTTCACCATCTATTCTGACTTTACTTTGCGTCCAGACAGGTAACTTGTGAACCATGTTAGTAGGTTTCCGATGACGCCAACATTCTGCAGCTTCTGAAGCAGTAAGGAGTGATTCACTCTGTCGAATGCTTTAGATATATCTAAGTAACCGGCATGGACGGAACCCCCTTGGTCTAGTGCTTGCGTCCAGTCATTTAGAGTCGTGAGCAAGTTAGACAGGCATGAATATGTTTTCCTAAATCCGTGTTGTGTGAAAGTTATTAGCTGATGGTTCTCGAGATGTTCAACAAGTCGTTCACACACCAGGCGTTCCAAAATTTTAGAAACCGCTGAAAGAAGCGTCACGGGGCGGTAATTCGCCGGATCAGAACGACTGCCCCCTTTGTAGATTGGTGTGATAACACCGGTTTTCCATTGAGTTGGTACGGTTCCCGTATTCAATGAGTGCCTGAATAGACCACTTAGTGGGCCACAAAGCTCCAGCTCGCATGACTTCAGAACAGCGGGTGTTATTCCATCCTCTCCTGGTGATTTGCGAACGTTCAGTCCGCGTAAATGTTTTCGCACAACCGTAGGATTTACCTCGATGTTGCTAAGGCATTCGACTTGTAGTGGGTGCGGCAAAGACGTCAGCGTTGACACGTTCTTTGGACAAAATACTTGCGCATAAAATGATATTAGGGCATCAGCTGTATCCTTGACATTATCAGTCAGTCCGTTCTCTGTCTGGATAGGAAATACACCTGGCTTAACCTTGGTCGCGGTGTTTACGATGGTGTACAGCAACTTAGGATGTCGTTCCATCTGGTCGATCAGCTTCCAATGGTGATATTGCTTGTCTTCTCGAATTAGGGACGTCACCTTGTTACGAAAACTACGAAGTGTTCCCAGGATGCGTCTGTTCGTATTATTTTGTGTGCAGCCCATGCGGAATTTCGCATGGCTATCCACTTCCGAGTGCGGCTTCGAAGTTTGAAACAAAATGTTCTTGATTTCCTTTTGGGAACACAGATAGAATTGTCGTCTAGTTTTGTACCGATATAACTTAAGAGACTAGAACAATGAGTATCTGCATTCGTAAGATCGAGATGTTTTTCCTCCATAATCGTAATGGCACCGCGAAGGCCGAAGTAATCGACTCTCCTGATGAACCTAAAGTCGCCCGACGCCCTTCTGGCGTTGCACACGAATTAGAAGGACAATTCGAAGGACTATGATACTGCACTGACTCCAATGCTGTTGCTTCGGAGGTTAAAACCAGATCTAGAATCGACGATTCATTGAGGCCCCTTTGTCGAGTGAATGAATGGACATGGTTGTATAGGGGACTGAAAGTGATAATCTCACGGAATTTGCACTCAAGGGATTGCTGAGTATGCACACTTTTGGTGTAGAGATGTGGGAGGTTAAAATCACCCATTATTAACAGTTGGCATCCTCTAAGATTTCCAGCGTTGCGCATCATTTGTAACAACGTTTCATTTTGGGCATCGGAAGAGTTGAGCGAGCGGTAGATCACACCAAGTATACAGTTCTCTCCAGTTTCCAAGCGAAGGCTACACCACATGGTGTCCTCTAGCTCAAACCTTGTGTCAGGTACAGCTGTGCATTGAAGACGTTCGTTATAATACAGAGCAACTCCACCACCTGATCTTGAACGGTCTCGTCGAAGTAGGATCATGTTGGGAAGTGCCAGCTCGCAATCGTTCACCTGATCGTAAAACCATGTTTCGGTAACAGCAATGATGTCAGCATAAAACTGAGCGTTAAAGTGAGACGATTCGGCGATTTTGTTCCGCAAGCACTGTGCATTTGTGTATAGGCATTTAACAGTGGTTTTCGTGTGTCGCTACACACGAGCCTATGCGGATGATGTTTGTATGTCCGACCCCCTGAGAGCCGGACCATGATGTACTCGGTCCGACTCGGTTTGAGCCGGACCCACTACGTTTTTTGATGTATTGATTGCTTCCGTTTCGGTGGGAACGCTGCCGTCTACCGCCCCCAGCCGCGAGTGTGTCTCACTCATTGGTTTGGGTGGGCTAAGTCTAACATCCTTGGGTAGTGTGTAGCGGTTGATCCAACGGAGATTTCACCACTAACAAAGTACGTCTCTGGTTATTGAACGCAATAAATCGGAACACAGTTCACAACGAATAACAGCATACAAATCCCAGGCAGTCACACGCGATATACTTGTCCCAAAGCAGAACACGAGCGCGGCGTGAATCGTATATTCAAATTGTGTACATATTTACATGTATCATTAAAACAAAACAATAATGAAATATGCAGGGTTATTGTAATAAAATATACAATAATGAAAACACCATAATACTCCCTCCCTAGAGCGTTAGAAGAGAGTGAAACGCTCGAAACGAAAATATAGTTAATCAGCGTAGTCTGCAAGGTTTGCAGGCCACCTGACTCTCCGGCCTGATCGAGTTTTGTGAATTGGAGAGGGTGAGTCAGATGATGGAAGAGAGAGTTTACATGGTTGGGTTGATTGGGTCGACTGAGAAGTGGGTGGGGTTGAAGGGAAAAGGTCAACATCCGGGGTACCACTTGGGGAATAAAAATGTTCAAAAATGGATTTCCTAAGTAATTTCGGTACTAAAGGACGGGGATGTTCGTTGGAAAAATCACACAAAACAGTCAAACTGGAGTTGGGAATGGGAATACGTTGGACTCGGAGGGATGACGAAGATTGGTAGTGCTGCATGTCACTGTCATGTTGCTGAGCCTCTGCTAGCTGCGTGAGATCGAAGTTCGATCGACTGAGTGCTGTGAGTTGCATGCGAGAAAATGCATCGGCAACTGTGTTCGACGAAGCAGATAGATAGCGAATGTCACTCGTAAATTGAGAAATATAGTCAAGGTGACGTATCTCACGTGGTGAATATCTATCAGCTGTGGCGGACAACGCAAAAGTGAGAGGTTTGTGGTCGGTCCAAACAATGAAATCGCGACCTTCAAGCAAATGTCTAAAATGACGAACAGCATAATATATAGCTAACAATTCGCGACCAAATGTACTATAGCGGGTTTGGGCGGGTTGTAGACGACGAGAAAAGAATGCAAGCGGTTTAGTAACACCGTCAATACTTTGCTGCAGGACAGCGCCGACTGCTGCTTGTGATGCATCGGTGGCAAGTGAAAGTGAAGCGTTGGGATTCCTGGACATGTAGGATAAGGTAGATGCTTCTTTCAGTGCAGATTTCAATTGTTGAAACGATTCAGCAGCATCTGCCGTCATTTTAAATTGTCGTTCCGTTCCGCGTAACAAATCAGTCATCGGTTGAGCGATGTTAGCACAGTTTGGAATGAATCTTCTGTAATAATTAACTAACCCGAGGAATCGACATAACTGTCGAAGCGAGGTGGGGCATGGATAATCATTGATGGACGACATTTTATCAAGCACAGGGCGAATTCCGTTTTGATCGACATGATGTCCCAAGATTTCGAGGGAAGCGACAGCAAAAAGGCATTTATCCGGGTTAACCACAACGCCGAATTGTGAAAGTCGCTGAAAAACAGCATGCAGATGTTCTGCGTGTTCCTGTTGAGAAGAACTGGCGATCAGGACGTCATCAATGTAGACATGCACAAAAGATAATCCCTGGAAAACTTGGTCCATGAATCTCTGGAAGGTTTGAGCAGCATTGCGTAAACCAAAGGGCATTTTTAAAAATTCGAAAAGACCAAAGGGTGTGGTAATAGCTGTTTTAGGGATATCTTCGTCGGCGACAGGTATCTGGTGATAAGCACGCACCAAATCTAGTTTAGAAAACACTGTCTTTCCGTGTAATGAAAGTGCAAAGTCATGAATATGGGGAATGGGGTAACGATCGGGAACAGTAACTCTGTTAAGGGAACGGTAATCACCGCATGGTCGCCAAGCATCAGATTTATTTTTCTCCACCATGTGAAGGGGGCTTGCATAAGGCGATTTGGATGGCCGGATAATTCCCAGTTCGAGCATATGTTCAAACTCACGTTTCGCTACATCGAACTTGTTTGGAGCCAAACGACGGGGCTTGCTAAACACTGGAGGACCACGGGTCACAATGTGGTGTTTAACGTTATGTTTAACGACCGCAGCTTGTGTACAGGGTTTGAAAACTTCCGAAAATTCTTTCAGTAAGTCACTGAACGCAGATGGGATGTCAGGGGTGAGTACACGAATGGTTCGAATAGGGGAATCGCAGGAATTACCAAAGGAGTTAATCTTTGTCAAATTATCAATAAGCTTTCGTTTAGCTATATTGACTGAAAGATCAAAATGTGAGAGGAAATCTGCTCCCAGAATCGGTACTTTGACATCAGCCAGCGTGAAAATCCATCGAAAGTCGCGTCGTAGACCCAATTCGACAGAAAGTGATCTTGACCGAAAGTGGAAATTTTCGTGCCGTTTGCCGCCTGCAACGTCATTGACGAAAGGCTCTTGCGTTCCTTAGTGGATGGTGGGATAACGCTAATCTCAGCACCAGTGTCGATGAGGAATCGCATTTTAGTGGCCCGGTCGTTAACGTAGAAAAGTCGGCTTTGAAGGGTGCTAGACAGAGCTGCTGCGTCTACTGTCTGGCTTCGTGGTCCGTTAGAACGACTAGTAGATCGTTTCTTGGGCTGACGAGGATGATGATTTCGTGAGTTACTACGAGATTGTGCGATGTTTTTTACTTGCAATGACAAGGAATTGAACATCGATTTTAACTCTTCAAAATCATTCTGGACAGGGATGCTTGTATGCGCGTCAGTGGTGTGTCGGACATGAGATAACGTAACTACCATGCGATATATCATGTACTTCATCCGCAATGCGTGCCAGGTGTTGCAAACTAGTAGTCTTATCCATAATGGCTAACACTTTACGGACGTCGACTGTGAGACTCTGCTGCCATAATTCACGAATGATCTTGTCATCAACAGGCTTGTCTCCTGTTAATTGAAGCATGTGTCGCAGGTGTTGTGAGGGAGTGTGATCACCCATTTCTAAGCCGGACAAAAGTTTCCGTAGCTTTTGCTCGTCAGTAGATGAAGTACGTGAGATAATGGCATGTTTAAGTGCATCGTATGGATTATCAGCAGGTCGGTTGTAAATTAAATCAGCAACCTCCTTTGCGACTGACGATGGCAACATACCAACTACACGATTATACTGGGATCGTTGAGTGTTTACGCGGTAAGACTCGAAAAGTGCGTCGATCTGTGCGAACCAGAGGCGAGGGTCGTCCATACCAAAAGTGGGAAGACTAAAGTGCGACATAGTGTCGGTAGAAATGTCCTCGGATGGGGTATTAGAAAATGCTGATTTAGAATCCATTTAGTAAATGAAAAATATATATGACAGCAAAATCAAAATAACTGGGAGTATATGGTAAGAACGAAAATTTCAAAAAGAAAAATGTTCGGGGCTCACCAATTTGTAGCGGTTGATCCAGCGGAGATTTCACCACTAACAAAGTACGTCTCTGGTTATTGAACGCAATAAACCGGAACACAGTTCGCAACGAATAACAGCATACAAATCCCAGGCAGTCACACGCGATATACTTGTCCCAAAGCAGAACACGAGCGCGGCGTGAATCGTATATTCAAATTGTGTACATATTTACATGTATCATTAAAACAAAACAATAATGAAATATGCAGGGTTATTGTAATAAAATATACAATAATGAAAACACCATAAAACATACCTCAATTATTGGGTTAACCGGGTTAGATCCGGGTCAATATCAAAAACAGTATCGAGCACGTATCACGTTACGCACACGAGTCCAAACCAAAAATAGCGCAGATAAAAATGGAGTCAATTATTCAAGGAGAAAGAGTAAAACAAAAGTGCAGTAGGAAACAAGGAAAAATAGGAAAGTGTTTGGATTTCACAATTCACATGAAATATTACAAATAGATATTGGAAGGTGAAAGGATTCAACAACCGTATTACTGCAGTTTCTAAGTCTGATTCTGGATTTGAACCTCGTGCAGCACGTTCTCGTTCCTACTCGCTATGGACATGGCCAGACTCCGTCTACTCTTGATCTGGTTTTGTCACCCAGAGAGTCAGATGTGGTTGACTTATCCGTAGAACAGCCCATCGATATTCGGTTCAAATGGACTCGGGGTAAACCGGCCCAGCCGTCGCGGCTTCCACGGAGAAACTTCTGGAACATGGACTTGAAATTGTTGGTTGAACAAGCAGCCTCAATTGACTGGACGTTACCTGTTGATTCCACTATTGGTGACTGTTGGAAATGGTTACTGAATAATATCCGTTGCTTAGAGGATGTTGCTCCATTAACCAGAGATCGTCCCGGCTCCCGTGGCCCTCCTTGGTTTGATAGAGAACTTCGTACCTGCCTGCGGCAAAGAAAGCGTCTTTGGATTAAATTCAGAACGAGCCGAGCGGACGCCCATTACGAAGAATATCGGGCTGTACGGAATCTTTGCTCAAAATTGAAGAAGGATAAAAGAAGTCGATTCGAGCTTCAATTAGCAAATTCTTCAAAATATAATCCTAAACGATTATTGGCGTACATTCGGCGACGGGTCAAATCATCGAACCCCGTACCTTCTCTCAAAAATTTGGAACGGGAGGTTATAGAGACTGACACTGGGAAAGCTGAGGTGTTTGCATCGCAATACCAATCAGTTTACGCAGTAGAGCCTACCATATCCTGCAAACAAAAATCGCCGACGGAAGTTATGGCCAATTTTGAGATCACGGCTGACATGGTGCGAATCCTCATCGAACATCTAAAGGTACAGACATCTCCAGGTCCTGATGGTATTCACCCTGCCATATTAAAACCTTTATCAAGGATCATCACTTCACCTTTAGCCGCTTTATTCCAAATTTCAATCGATTCGGGACGTCTACCAGAGGATTGGAAAATGGGTATAGTAAAGCCGATGTTCAAAGGTGGGAGTTTATCAGACCCTGTAAATTACCGTCCTGTTACACTTACGTCTGTCGTAGGCAAATTGCTGGAACGGATTGTAAAGGATAAGATAGAACAGTATTTGCGCGAGACCCAACAATGCTCGAATGCCCAACACGGCTTCACGAAAGGCCGCTCATGTATCTCCAATCTACTGACCGCCCGAGAACATTGGTGCAGAAGCCTTGACGCTGGTTTGCCAGTTGATGTAGTCTTCATCGACTTCAGTAAAGCATTCGACCGTGTTCCACATCAGAGGCTTATTTGGAAACTAAGAATGTCTGGTATAGAGTCTTTTTTGCTTGCTTGGATTGAGGATTTTCTTATCGGAAGGCGAAGCCTCGTTGAAGTCAATGGGGCCAGATCTGCATCCTTTATCCCAACTTCTGGTGTACCACAAGGATCCGTTCTGGGGCCAACCTTGTTCAAACTCTATGTGAGTGACCTTCCCGGTATTCTGAAAAGTGGTTGTCTCTTATTTGCAGATGATCTGAAGGTGTGGGCTTCTGTCACGACGGCCGCTGACGCTTCCCACTTGCAAGATGATTTGAATGCACTTCGGAGTTGGACTGACAGATGGATGCTCCCGATTAATGAAAAGAAGTGTGCTATCATGCACATCGGGAGCAACAACATGCGACATGCATATCAGTTGGAGGGCCATGGTCTCAGGATAGTTGATGTAGAGCGAGATTTGGGGGTGATGGTAACTTCATCCCTCAAAACTGCGGAGGATACTGCGAGAAAGGTCGGTTCTGCCAGCCGCATGTGGTGGGCATTGAGACGATCCTTCTTAGAGATAAATCCCAAAGTTTTTCAAGTTCTGTATAGCTCTCACGTCAGACCAATATTAGAATTTGGGCTTCCCGTGAACTATCCGTTAACCAAAGGGGAGAAGGATCGTCTGGAGAAAGTCCAAAGGAGGGCTTCGTATTCCCTATGACGACCGATTGCGGGAACTCAAACTTTTCCCACTGGAATATCGAAGAATGCGATATGATTTACTGGTCACGCGGAGAATCCTACTTGGATATTACGGAACGGAACTTCAACAATTCTTTTCGGTATCCACGGACTCCAGAACTAGAGGTCATTCGCTGAAGTTGCAGAAGCGCCGAACGGAACACCTGAAGCCATCGTTTACTCTGTCGACCAGAGTGGTCAATATTTGGAATGCACTCTCCGCTGATGCAATTGGGGCAGTCACCGAAGAGCAGTTTAAACGCATATTGGACGGTGAACTTCCCGCTATCCTGCGCGATTCGCCTACTCTTTCAGCTCAGTAACTCCTCGTGAGGAATCTACGCTGAGATAGCAGAGACCCGGGAGGTGAAGCGGCTTTCACGGACTGTAGTCCTCCTGCCGTCTATTCAGAAGAAGAAGAAGAAGTAAGTCGAGGTTCACAAGATAGATGCGTTTTCGTGCAGCACAAAAAGCAAGTGATAGACCTCGTTCTAGGTCCGACACGAGAGCCACACACTGGGCAAGAACAGCTGGAAATGGTAGGCATTTGCGGTTCTAACTGGGAGTCAATTGAGTCGAAATGAAGTATAAAATCACACAGCACTAGAAATTGCAAAATTTCAAACACCGCGCGCTGGTAACTTTTAGTGTTCCGTTAAATCAAAAAATATTCATTCCAAAAGTAGGTTCGCCTAATTCTAATTTTCAATAGGTAATCTAAAGTTGGCCAGCGCTCGATATATTTTAATCTGTTAATTTGCTCGTGGCGGGTTTTTAAAGAGTAAAATGAAGTTGGTCAGGTGGGTGGAATTTAAAATTTGTCTTCATTTATTGTCTGTATTCAATGTATTTTTTATGCTCATACTACTTTCAAAGAATTTTCATACTGAAAATATTTTTTGCGAGTCTTGGCATGATACTGAAACATATAACAAACAAGATTCAGATATCAGACAAATTATTTATTATATCTTATCGGACCCGTGGTCATTAGGTTCAACACTATCAATGTCGTAACCTAAACCGTCAAGAAAACTAAGTAACGCAATTTCTCTTCAGGGCGGTCATTGACAAGCCAGGCCCGAGCGGTTCCATGCCTCGTGAAAAAACGCTGCTATTTCCTTTGAAGTCCTCGGCAGTCTGAGAATCGAAGCATATGCGCAGTCCCTGTTTAGACTTGTTATCTCTCTCTTTTATCTATATACCATCAGTACAATGGTGTGCTCTGTCGCACCTCGTTCTGTCGTTACCTAGGTGGTGTCTCGACTAAACAGTCGCGGACCTACACACGTTCAGTAGTTTTGTGACGTGCAGCTAACCGTGCTAAATTGCACTGTCCGCAACAATGAGCTATATGCGGTAACACGCTAAAGTTTCACCGACTTTCTATTCATTCTGTCTAAGCCTGAGCAACTTGACCTTTTATTAGCGTGCAGTCTATGACTGCACATAAATTTGCCTTGATCACGTTTGTGATTTCATACGTAAACAATCACATCCGTACACGTCTCCAAAAGCTATGCTTTAAGTTGAAGTATACTCCAAAAAGAGCAATAAAAATAAACTTCAGTTTCATTTGTTCACTATTTCGTTCTTAAATCATTATATTTGCATACATCCTGTACGATATAACAGGTGTCTGTAAATATGATCACAAGTTTAAAGCATCTGCATAGAGACAACTGCGTTTTTGTCGCGATACTCTCTGGTTGCACATTTCTAGATAAAAATAGAAAATGGTAATTGCACGGGGATATGCAACAGTGTTTTCGTAAACATTTGTCTAGGCCTGGGCATCCTGACAGTTTCTCTTCTCATGTGGACTTTATGTCTGTGTGGCACCTAGCCGGAATCTAGGCATGTAATTTCATTTTGTACTTAAAATTATAAGGGAGTCATTTACTGCAGTCATACCAACAGCCGGTATTCAGATAGGCTGCAAAAACTGACTGAAATTAATCTGATGACAGTATGTTGAACCAACTACGTATTTTTTATCATCATCATCACAAACAGCATTACACCGGTAGCACGTACCGAATGCTTAACTGCCACGTATTATTGAACCATAATTTGCTATGCGCTTTGCACATTCAAAGTGCAACGTTCTGTCACATGATCCAACCAAATTACTGGAAGACAAATACTGCATATGGACTTAGCTACTGTCAGGTTGACCAGGTCTAGACAGATATTGGAAAGTAAAATAGCAATGAAAGCGAGACTTCAGCGTGTATTCGCATGCAGCTCACTACCGGTTCCAAATCAATTTAGCACACTGTAAGCTGTACAACGCAGAACTGGTGCACGGTTACACAACTGTGCTCTTCGCGTTGTACGGATATGAAACCTAGATACCGAGGAAAGAAGAGACAAAACGCATGCAGTTATTCGATAATCGCTGTCACCGCACCATCTCTGGAGTTAATTGGCATCATCAGATACGCAATGAAACTATCCTTAAGGGAATCTTTCGTAGCGACGTTAATATGCATATATTTCGGTGGTTAAGTCACGTATTGCGTTCCAAAGGTTGTCACAGCCGGGGGTGGTAGTAGGAATGAGCCACCTATCTATAAAATGCTCCCACGTAGCGTGCGTCTCAAATAGCCTCTGACAACCATGTCCAACTCCTGGCCTGCACGAGTGGCTTTCACAAGCCCGGCGGAACTGCTCTTACTGATAGAAGAAGGGGCGAAGGCGGGTGACTGGCGCCTTAAAACCAGTTTGCTCCGGGCAGATGGAGCTCGTCAGCTACTGGCAATCCATCTAGGGGAAGGAAAATCCTGACTCCAAACCCCTACTGCCTTGTGGGTCACGCGATTGCGGGAAAGGCTTCGGAAGAAAACCCCGAGGAAAAATTCGGAGAGAAGCCCCGTAGGTAGATAACTGGCGCACAGCGCGTTTATCTGCCAACTCCCTGCTGCGTTGTAGGTTGCACTTGGCTGTGCAAAGGCTAGAGAGGTGTACTCGAACAAACACCAAGTGGTGCTGGGGACATCACTTGTACACTATCCCCAAGAAACTTCATGATGATGTCTCAATCCGAGACATCAATGAAGCCGGCTAATCCAACCGTGGAGCCAGCCGCACAAAAGTAAAAAAAGTATTGCGAATGGGAAACGATCGTTTTCTCAACGCGGTTTTGTTTGCCACGCCAAACTCGGAATGGCGTCGTTACAAGGGGGGGGCAGACTCCGAATTGGCGCTTGTAGATGGAAACCTTGATAACTAAACTAACTGCAGCTGGAACGACTCGTCTCCTTGGGTGTGGTCCGTGAGATCAGACTTCACTTTACTTTACTTACTTTTGTACGACTATCTCCTCCTGGAGGATGAGTCGGCTTCAAAGAAGATTCTTGGGAATTTGGGTACAAAGCGGCGTCCCCAGCACCACTCGGCGTTTGTTCGAGTCAGCTTCTCTAGCCTTTGCACAACCAAGTATATGTATGAAAGCACAAGCCTGATCCAGGCAAAGTGCCGTACAGTCAGAGACTGCACAACCAAGTGCGACCTGCAAGGCAGCAGGGAGTTGCCAGAAAGAGGTGGTCTACCAGACTCTGTTCCAGGTTTTTCCTCAGGGTTTTCTCCCGAAGCCTTTCCCGCGATCGGGTGTCCCACAAGGCAGCGAAGGTTTAAAATCAGGGTTTTCCTTCCCTTAGATGAAATGCCCTCTCAGGCTAACGAGCTACATCTGCCCGAAGCAAACTGATTTTCAGGCGCCAGTCACTCGCCCTCGCTCTTTCTCCTGTTGGTAGAAGTAGTTCCGCCGGGCTCGGAGAGCCACTCGTGCAGGCCAGAAGCTGGACTTGGTTGTCAGAGGCTATTTGAGATGGTGGATACCAGTGATATGGCTTAACATCGTTTTCAATGGCGGTCTTGTAGCCATCTTGAAGTGTTCAATTAATCTTGTATGTTGTCAAGTAAATTCGCGAGGAAAGCTTTTTGTAATACATGGCGTGGAAGAACAATTGAACACTTGATTGAATGTGTTTGATTAGAGGTGTAGGCATACCATCCCATTGTGTCTATGCCTAATGTTATACAGGTTCGTTAGCTTTTTAGGTCTCACCATTCCATATATTTTAGATTTTAACTTGCTTTGGTTAGGTAGCTATTAAGCCATCGGTAATTGGTACAGATGTGATTTCGCTGCTGCTGATTTCAATATGATTTCATACGTACATAAAAGACCCGCTGATTACCGATGTGCCTCGTAATGCACTCCCGTAAAACTCATTCTTCACCGACAGGTCGACACAGACTAGATTTACATCACAAACGCATTATCTCGTACCCACCGTTTCTTTAAAGTCCGATTTAAGAGTAACAATCTCTTTCTTAATCAATACCCGGTCGATCTGCAGGATGTGGTGACGGTTGCCAGGAGGCTACCAAGATGTCAGCAACGTACATATATGTAACTAGCTGTATAGAGCTCACAGTGTTCAACAATGCTGATGTGAACGAAGAACTTCGGTTCTTTTCATGCTGATTGATAGCCTAAAGTCTGCTTGCTGACATGAAACTGCTCTCGAAATTCAGCAATGTTAGTTGAATGGCCGGTAAACGACCGGTCCAATCCATTTTGGGAAAGCGTGCCGTCACGTTTTGCGTCACATCCGTTATCCTCAAAAGATTGTTTTTGAAGCTGTGCTATCGAGATAACGAAGTGGGTTCAAGCAAGAACACATTTTTGTTTGATATATATATAATATATAAGTGCGACTTTTATGTTAGACTAAAACCAGCATGCCAGCGTGAGTTTGAACAATAATAGAAAACAGCTTGTTAGATCAAAAATCTTAAAGGACCCCTCTCCAAAAACGTATCCGAAATAAACTTAAGTGTAATTGATAAAAATAACGCACGTAAGTCGTTCCGAAATTTCTTTCTCGCCTTTGTTAAATCATGTCCAGAGTTGATTTTATTTTTTGGAACCGCAATCTATTAGCATTGCACATTCGTATGGTACTATAACTCCATATTTACGTTAACTCAAAGCTTTATTTTACCATAAATTATCATATTATTCTTTGGTGACGAATCGCTTTATGTATGCCCCAACCTTTTACTTCCGAACTAGTTAATGGAAAATAATTATCCATGTAATCTGTTGCAGAATTGTCACATGTACTAACACATGCATGCTACCAGTATTTACGTGTTTTACGTGCTTATTCTTAACAAAATGACATTCATAAATTTGCAGCATTTCTGTGCTGTGCGGCTAACAACATGCTAAATTGATAGGCCTGAGGTAGTGAGCTACATGCTGATACAAGCTGGAGTCTCACTACCATTTCCGGTTCTGTTTTCTTCCTCATATCTGTCTAGGCCTGGGCAACTTGACAGTATCTTATCCCACGTGCAGTCTCTGACTGTACGGCACTTTGCCTGGATCAGGCTTGTGCTTTCATACATACATATACCTACTACAAATGTCATGTTGGTTATTCGCAATGAAGTTATTTTCCACAATCTACATCCTCCGCATTTTTCTTAAGTATACCCGAATTGACGCAACTTTTCCAACTACTCTCTGACAATTTGTTTAGTGTATTGGATAATTTAGTGATATCTTATCTAACGTTAACTGTTCGAGAACGCATTATTGTCACCTTACTGAAATTTATTCGATGCATTCTACGCCACTGCATTTGTTAGAACAGTTTCCTGGTTTCCGCCTGCATTTGCGCTTCACAGTATGGTGAGACTGTTCGCTCCAGATAGACGAACTCCGAAATGCAATGTCATTACTTCTATTCTGCACAATATACGCGTTCTTTTTCTTGTAGTCATCGAGCCGCAAGGCGTCGTTTTTCAACTGTCAATAAAAAGTGTTTCCGAGCTCCTTATGAAAAAATACTAAAAGCCAGTTGCAGGCTTTCGCCTCATGTTACATTCTCTCAGTGCAACTACTTTTTCGCCTAAACGTTCTAAATCGTGCACTTCGTTCATAAGGTTCATTTAATTTTCTCCAGATTTTTGATGAAATTGTCTCACGAGACGGTCACGATCGAGCTGAAAAATGGAACGCAAGTTCACGGCAGCATTGCTGGTGTGGATGTCTCCATGAATACTCACCTGCGTTCAGTGACGGTGACATTGAAAAACAGAGAATCAGTCAATTTGGACACGCTAACCGTCCGTGGAAATAATATCCGGTACTTCATCCTCCCAGAAAGTCTTCCCTTGGACACGCTGCTCATCGATGAAGGCCCACCGAAACGTAAACCTGGACGTGAAGGTAAGAATTTGTGCATTTACGGATGCACCGTTGTGAACCTTTCTCATCCCGTAACGGCTAGAACTGATCGTGCTACAACCGATTACTTCATCGTCATCAGTATCATAGATAGCGTTACATCGGTATCTAGTGCCATACAATCATGATATTTTAAAAATCCTAAAACGATGGGGACCTAAGAAGCTACTGAACTTGTAGAAGACTAGGCGCAGATCTTTGGGATGAGGTGCCTAAATCTCGAGTCAAACATGCATTCGAGCAAGTTTTGTGAACGAGTAGAGCGACGTCGACATGACAACTTCCTCGCGGCTTTCACTGTCACGCGCCACATCACCCTTTCATGGACACTCCACGTGACGACAGACGTTGAAGAAACATTCCATGAATATGTCTACAACAAGACTGCTACTGTACACAGTTTTGAGCCATATCACTTGCTAAAAATTAATGTTGAATTCTGAGATCCCCAACCTGGAAGACTGGCCGCTCCAACTGCAACATGTTTAACGGTCAAAGCCTTCATCTGCTGGCGGAAATATAGCGTCTGAACACCCTTACAATGACTTGATTCCAAGTTAGAGGTGGCAAATAAAACCATGGATGTATATCTGACGCACATCATTGTCTCGTATACCTCAGCTATTTGCATGATTACGTAGGCTGAATCAGAAGTTACAGTCTCTCACAACAGCGATATACAGTTCATGCGTGCATGAAGTCATACTCCAGCTACAGGCAAACTGCTGCACAGTTATAGGCATCACGTGGGCTAAAATACTGTCAGGTTGCTCAGGCCTAGACAGATACACCGTCTACTTCATTCATTGGTTCACATCTGCCAGGCTAGGGTCCTTGTAATGGGAAATCGCAATGGTTACGGTTACGAAAGCGTCTTCGATGGCGGTCTTTAACTAGGCATCTTTTTGCAGTGTTGTACATTGTCAAGTGGAGTGACGAGGAAAGCTTTTTATGATGCGTGACAGTAAAAGCCGCGAGGAAGCTGTCTTGATGAGGTAGCTCTACTAGTTCACAAAACTTGTTTGAAAGCATATTTCATTCGAGGTGTAGGCACCACATCCCAGTTTGTTTTTGCTTACTATTCTATAGAATCCGTAGCAGCACTTCTGTGCTGTGTGGCCCATCGTGCTAAATTGATTGGCCAACGCTAGTGAGCTGCATGGTGAAACACGCGGCAGTCTCACTACCATTTATATTGTCTTATATCTGTCTCGTCCTGGGCAACATGACAGTATCTTAGCGTAGACGCGTGAGGAATGAACTTAAACGGAGCTTAAGAATAGACAGAGAAAGGCGGTGGCTAAATAAAGTCGAAGAAATGGAAATAGCAAATAATGCGGGTAACGTGCGAAAACTCTTCCAACTTATTCGATCGACTGGGCCTACGAAAAAAGGAGTGAGTGAGACTATCGCTGAATTAGACGGTACTCTTATCACTAATAAGAATCGCCGCCTGTCACGCTGGGCCGAACATTTTGAAGAACAATTCAGCTGGTCGCCTGCAACAGAATCATTCCCTCACTTGAGGCAGTGTGATCCTTGGCCTGTTAGCGTAGATCCCCCTAATGATTTAGAAATTAAAGCATGTATCGAATCCATGAAACGATTCAAAGCTGCTGGCCCCGATGACATACCGCCTGTTTTGTTCAAAGAATGTGGCCAAGTCCTAATCAGCACATTAGGAGATCTCCTCCGTGAAGTGTGGATGTCAGAATCCGTCCCTCCGAGTTGGGGCGAATCGGTTATCATACCTATATTTAAAAAAGGTGTGCGAAGCTCATGCTCTAATCACCGTGGGATAAGTCTCACTCCCATCATTACGAGATTATTAGTGTCCATATGTCTTCGAAGATTAACATCGCATAGGGAATCACAGATCCGAGAGCAGCAAGCTGGCTTCCGGCCTGGCAGAGGCTGTGTCGACCACATTTTTACTCTTCGACGGATCCTAGAACTGCGGCACACTTATAGACAGCCGACAATAGCCATCTTTTTAGACTTCAAAGGAGCATTTGATTCAGTCGATCGAAATGTCCTGTTTAACACCTTGCTGTGCAAAGGCGTTCCGCATAAGTATGTCAACATACTACGCGCACTTTATGCTCATACATCCGGATGCGTTAGAGTTTACAATGAACTCTCACCCAAATTCCACACCACAAGTGGCGTCCGACAAGGATGCCCGATTTCTCCGTTTTTGTTCAATTTTGTAATTGATGCAATTATGAAGTTGTGCAACGATGGTGCCCCAGCCTTCGGAGTTCACATAATGCCAGGCGTCAAGCTTCTCGACTTGGATTATGCTGATGATATAGTTCTGCTCTTCGACTTGTACACAGATGCACAGGCGATACTGAACAAGCTATCTAGTATTGTGCCCGCATTTGGAATGCGTTTTGCACCCTCTAAGTGCAGTGTTCTGCTGCAGGACATCGATATATCGAACAGCACTTTATTACTTGACAATCAAGCTCTTGAAATTGTAGATCGTTTTTACGTATCTCGGTAGTTGTATCAATAATTCTGCATCGTTAGATGACGAGGTCTCGGCACGTATTTCTAAACCGACCGTAGCATCCCGCAACTTAGGTCACCTCTGGCGTCAGAAAGGATTATCTCTGTTACTCAAGGGTAGAGTCTATAAAGCGACAGTTCGGGCTGTGTTACTATATGGGTGCGAAACCTGGACCGTACGTAAAGAACACATTCGGCGTCTCCAAGTATTTGACAACCGGTGTCTCCGCAGCATTCTAGGAGTTAGCTGTTACAATCGTATGCGCACCGATGCTCTCCGAAATAAGTTGTTGGGTAGTAATGTCGATATAGAGAAGCAGATCAACCTGCATAGGTTACGCTGGCTGGGCCACGTTTTATGGATGCCGGACCACCGACTTCCGAAACGGATTCTTTTTGCGACGCCACATCCTGATTGGCGTAAATCTCGGGGTGACCAAACCGTCACATGGCATAGGCAGCTAAAAATTCTTACTAGTAACCTTTCCAAAGTAGGCGCAGCGCGTCTTCCAGGCTGGTGTCCCCGCGATCAGATATCGCAGTGGTTAGTTACGCTTCAGGATATGTCCCGAAACCGTGTTCAATGGCGGTCTTGCACTAAGCATCTTGGAGTGTTTGCTTAACCTTGTATGTTGTCAAGCGGAGTGACGAGAAAAGCCTAATATGATGCATGCCAGTGAAAGCCGCATTGAAGCTGCCGTGCTGATGTCGCTCTACTCGTTCACGAAACTTGTTTGAATGTATGTTCCATTCGAGGTGTAGGCACCTCTTCCCAGTTTGTATGTGCTTACTCTTCTATAGAAGCCGTAGCTATTTAAGTCCCACCCTTCCCCATCTTTTAGGATTTTACTTTTTCATGGTTGTATGGCAGTTAAGCATTCGGTACGTGCTACCGATGTAATGCTGTCTTTTTTATCTTAGCCTACGTACAGTCTTTGACTATGCGGCAGTTTGCCTGGATCAGGCTTCTGCTTTCATAACACCATAGAATCCGTAGATATTTAAGTCCCACCATTCCCCATCTTTTATGATTTTACTTTTTCATGGTTGTATGAGAATTAAACCGAGTGGTGTTGCGGACGCCGTTTTGTACCAAAATCCCCAAGACTCTTCATTAAAACCGACTCATCCTCCAGGAGGAGATAGTCGCACACGAGTAAGTAAGTAAGCATTCGGTACATGCTACCGGTCTAGACCTGGGCTACCTAACAGTATCTTAGCTCACGTGCAGTCTCTGACTGTGCGGCACTTGGCCTGGATCAGGCTTGTGCTTTCATACAAACCGGTGTAATGCTATCTCTGATTATTATGATAGCATTGTCGTGAATTTATTACTGAAAGATCAAAACGTAGGCCTGAGAAATAGAGATGATGGTACGAAAACGGAACTAGAAAGTGTAGAAATATGAAGACAGATAGTATACGGGCGCAGTAAAATGTAAAATAAACCAAACATGGCATCGATTACAGGTTCCCCCCACAAATTTCTCCCACCCCAGGTCTACCGTTCTACCGTAATGCTGTCTCTGATAATGATGGTGATGGCATTGCTATGAGTATATTACTGAAAGATCCGATTAGGTCAAAATATCAAAACGATGGCCTGACAAATAGAAATGGTGATACAGAAAGGGAACTAGAAAGTGTAGAAATATGAGGACAGATAGTATACAGTAAAATGTAAAATGAACCAAACATGGCATCGATTACGCGTTTTCCCCCACCCCAGGTCCTCCTGCCATTCGTAGCCGTGGTCGTGGCTTGCGAGCTCGGGGCCGTGGTGCCCCACGCGGTCGTGGTCGTGGACCCCCAATGCGCTACTGAGCGCCGCGATTGTAAATGCATTTTAACAACATCTTTTGTATGGAACAACGTGTCATCACAAATACACACATTTTGAAAGCTGTTTGTTACTCTGTGTTGTGTTGTGTTGTGGGTTTTGGTCGCTCGGTTAACTTTCCGCATTGTTTTAACGGTGTTTTATTATATATGCCTCTTATGCACAAGTTCTGGTGCTTTCACGTGCTGGTATCTCAATATCATCATCATCACGAAGCACAAGTCTGGAGCCAGGCAATATGAAGTAGGAAAAGCGGATATGCAAGCACGTGAAAAACAGGCAAGCGGAATATGCAAAAGCAAAAAGCTACTTGTTTTTGTAGTTTCACTGCATGCGATTTTGTGTTTTTTTATTAAATAATACCGGATAAAATTATGACATACATATAATAAAATAGACTGGCGACACTGACTTCGGTTTGCAGCCATATCTCCTTAGGTTTCCAGCCAACTATTAGGTGGAGCTTTGGGACCCCACCCTGGCAAATGGATACGCTCAACTGAGCCTAGCGCTACGGTGAGTTTCTTCATTCCAACGCGCCACGTCATGAACTGGCCACCCGGTCGTTTCTCCCAGATTCTGCGAATAAGGCGTGCTATGGTAAACGGTGAGGAGGCATTCTTAAAAATGTCCCAACCATCGCAAACGAACAAACATCAGCATGTCTCAGTCCGTGGCCACTTGGTACTAACACACGCTTGCAGACATCTATATTTGTAACTCGATGCTGCCCACATATGTCAGCGAATATCGAAACAAATTAAGATTAAGTGTTGAAACTTCACATTCTTTAGAACTTTTGGCTCGTTTATTGTGCCAAATTATGTGCGGTGGGCTGTGATCACCTTAATACGTGTCACTTTTTTGCCGTTGGAAGTAGGTTGGTAACGAAGTGGTCGGGATGACCGATGAAGGTAAACTCACACTCGTGCAAAGTTGTGGCGTATTTGTCACATAGGTGCCAAAACGCGTTCAAAGGGACCAGAGAAAACATAGAACAATGATAAGGATTAATTTAATGTATTGCTCGGCTCGTGTGAGGAAAGAATGTTGAACATGCCAAGTGTTCATCAGAGTTCAATGAAAGCACGGACGAAGTCAGAGTGACAGTTATGGACGATATAAGGGTAATGTGGTTTACATTCAATGGATAACCAGGAAACATCGGCAAACTTGAGCAACAATGTACTTAGGAAAGCTTTCAAGTGGATGTATGTATGTATGAAAGCACAAGCCTGATCCAGGCAAAGTGCCGTACAGTCAGATGGATGGCAACCTATGTCCCACTAGCGACTAGTGCTAGAACGAAGAATGTGACACCACGATTATCAAACGGATGACTTTTCTAATCCTATGTAGCGGAAGCCTTCTAGGCGTATCAAAGCAGAGATAATCTAGGAATGAAGTCACCCTTCTGGAAACAGCGATACGGCAATGCAAAAGCGTTTTGATGAGAGTGAACACGAATGAGTAACGAGGTTATACTTGGATGCCGCTGTTAAATAGGTTTATTAAAAAGAACCGCGATGCTCAAATACAGAATCACAAAGGGATTCCTGGTCATGTAAGTGATGGGATGTGACCACCACAATATAAACAGGATTAATTTTCTAGGATATAACAGAGAGTTGTGGCATTTAAGATAAGTTTTGACGGGGCACCTTGCCAACCGTTGAGATGTTTCGTCCCTTGATATTCAATTCAAATTTTTCGTCCGGAGAATCTCACATTTTCGAAAGTAGCAAATGATGTTGGCTAATCATATATTGTGGTGCTCACTTTCACTAAGAACTCATAAAGTTTTATGGTAGAAAAAGCAGTAAGCTTAACAATAACACTAGGGTGACAAGGTATATCGAGGAAGAAATATAAAATCTCTCAAAAATCAATAGGGACAGTCACATACCGCATGGTTCGTCATAAACTCATCGGGTTTGAAAGCGAAAACCTCAACAGATTCCGAGCGTGTGATTTCTTCAGGCAAAAAGTTCCAAGTGAAAAATTCTTACCGAGAAAACTTTACGACGAATATCCCATGGAGAATGCGGAATGCTTAAAGCTTTGAATGTGTTCGTGTTCGAGTAAGGCCATTGGGCTTTAGCAAGTGTTTAAGGTGATGGTTCTCAGTATGCAAGATTATGAATGTCGACATGAGGTCACTACGTACCCGTCGTTGGGAAAAATCGTGTAGATTCAGTTTTAACATTCGCTTTTGAAAAGGCAACTTTCGTACGGATGAGATCAACTTTGTAGCATGATGATAATCCCTGTGAGTAGTTCGATACTCCTTCCTAAGCCAGGGTGCCCAGGCCTTTGGATGGAATTCTCCATATAAACGGACGTATATACGTATTAATTCACCGGGGTAAAGTTTCTGGCGTAAAAATCCTGAATATTCTTTTTAGCAGACGGCAAGCTTTATTGTACACTATCCGGCAATAATGTACAGGCTTAAGGTTAAACGACACTCAGATACCGAGATCTATTTCTGCGATGGTCCAGACGAGATCTTGCGTGTCAAGCTGATGCGTGTGGTGTAGAGATTTTCCACATCCTTTCAAGTAGTGTGTGGATTTTCATTCATGGACATAAAAACGCAATTACGTTCCTGAGAACCAACGTTGAAACGATATAAATTATTTAAGAATATGTGCTAAATATGATCATGTACATTCGATTTAAACGCCTCGCTAATAATTCATAGATGACATTAACTTTGATATTGAAGCGAATACTTGTAGCTCAGGGATAGGATGTTCTGTGTTCGCTGAGCTGGCATTGTAACAGTAGGACGTTTCGTCATCAAGCTAGATGACATCGTCAGCTGAACTTCTTGCGAAGGCCACGATGTTATCTAGCTTGATGACGAAACGTCCTACTGTTACAATGCCAGCTCAGCGAACACCACCAACACAGAACGACATCACTTTCTCCACGGTTTGAAACATCTTACCATTTGGTGACACGCATGTGCAAATCGTTCAGCCTTTCTTTGCTTGTGCGGCTAACCATCGTGCTAAATTGATTGCCAACGGTAGTGAGTGGCATTGTGAAACACGCTGGATATTACTACCATTTCTACTCACCCCCTCATATCTGTCTAGTCCTGGGCAACCTGCAACAGTATCTTAGCCAGTACAGGTTCTCTGACTATGCCGGCACTTTGCCTGGATCGGCTTTATTGGGCTTTCATGAACATACCATCTAACTGCTAATAACCGCCTATATAGATTACTCCCTGAACAATGTTACACAGGTACCAAGTACTGTGTACCCAACTGCCATACAAATATGACATAATAGTATCGTAAGTAGATGCAGAAAGACGGGACTTAAACATCTACGGTATCGGTGTGTGTTAAGTTCCTGCTAAGTGATTGGTGAAACAATGCCTTGAATTATTGCCTGGTCCCGTCCTCTTGTCCATTTTCCCAGATGGTAACACGAATGTTTATTCCAGAATGATCAAGATGAAGTAAGATTACGCGTTATAGGGCGAAATTTAACGTAATGGCCCCATATTTGTTAAAATGTCTAATGGACGATGTTGATTGGCTGATGGATTATCGTCGCGTATTCTGATTGGCTAAGAGCATCACAGGGCTCTGCTTGGATTTTGAATTCAGCTTCGATTATTGATCGTCCGCTTTATTGGTATGACTCAAGGTACAGCCGCACTGGTATAGGTGATCTAAACCTCGATTGAAACATGCGTTCAACTTCTTACTGACAGCTTTCACTATCATGCAGCATCTCACACTTTCTCGCTACACTCATTTTCCAATTACTTATTCTTTGTCGACCTGACAGAATCTCAGACTATGTTCAGTCTTCAATGCTTTGCCCGAATTGTGATTGTAGTGTACAAGTAAGTCGATCCTAGGAGCCAGACCTCTTCGCTCCTTGATATCTATGTTTCGTGTATGAGCTCCAGGATTGTAAGGTAGTGCACCTGCAGTAAGGATACCTGGGTTGCACTAAAGGAAACATTGGTGTTTGCCGTCCGACAGCGACCTATCGTCTCGTATGAACATCGATATTTTGACCAAGAGCCTCCGATACTTTTATTCACAGCTGATAAGCAAGCAACCACCTCTTCATCGTCAATATGTACTGCTGTCTCCGGTGCTGATGTACGCTTCTCATGGATTTGCAATCAAGCAGTTCTGCATGGATAACGCCGTGCTAAATTTTTCTGCAACCGGTACTGAGCTGCATGCTTGAACACGCTGGAGCCTCACTTCAGTTTGTCTAGACCTGGGTAACTCGACGAAATCATAGCCCGTGTGCAGTTTTTGTCTGTACGGTACTTTACCTGCCCTTCACGTCTGAGTGGAACGAAATAACGAGTTTGAGCAGTCTTGGGGTCAGCCTATCAAATCAAGCATTTTGAAAAGACCCTCCCTGCTGACGTAGTTGAATGCCTTCGTTAAATCAATAAAAACAGCTTATAATGGCATACGCTGTTTCCGACACTTCTTGAAGTTGTCTCAGGGAGAAGATAATGTCAACGGTTGATCCTCCCTTTCGGAAGCCACATACATATGTACACCCATGGTCGACATCGACCGAAGGAGGCCAACAACAACAACTTTGCCTGGACCCAAAGCTGTGATCTCATGCATCCCACCCAACCTTTTGTGTACAAAATGAAAAGCCTGTCAGTTTAGAGGGTCTATTTCTGTTTGAATGGGTACAAGTGAGTCGTAGCGCGTGGCGAATATTCTGCTACGCAATCTGGATGGGAGGAGATGATTGAATGATTTGTACAATTTGTGAACGCACAAGGGTTGTGGTATGTGTTCGTCTGCTATGTACACTAAAATGTTGGTTGGTTCTGGTTGCTGCCTTGGAAGACCTGGAACAGAAAAAAAGCAAACTGCGAAAATGACACTGAATTTGTAATGAGATTTCTGTGATACTGTTCTGTTCAATCCCTATGGAAGTGGTATAGCACTCTGACTGTTGGGTCGGGGCAAGTAAGCCATGAGAATTAAACCAGAGAACGACTTGCTAGGAACAAAACTGGCTGTCGTAGCGCACCCGTATGTATACAGAATACTCGTTGATAATCAGTTGGTTCGTGTCCGCAAACTAGCTCGTTGTGCATTTATCTCGTCTTTTTTCCGAAAGAACATTTCAATTTTCTGGTCCTCACTTGCAGTCTTGAAACTGACCAGCAATGTTAGGAACATCTATTTCCAGAACGAGGGAGGGAGATTGAGACTGATTTTACTAATTGTACCCACTAATTTCCCACATGTTATAAACAGGGGCTGAGGTATGTTTCAATTTTTACGATCGTGTTGCGAGCGCCATCATAAGAGAACTCACTAGGAGGTTCTTTCTTCCAGTCTTAAAAACCATTGTTCCTTGATCAAACATACGCATTTGCATGCATTTCCATCACACATACCCCACAACCGGTTTCGTGCTGTTTGCACTCATCACGTAGGGACAGTAAGATCAGGATCCGCATGCGCTTGAAACAGTGGAGGAATGGTAAACAAGTAGCGCTTG
>JACCGJ010000403.1:0-50425 GCA_013407085.1 Atriophallophorus winterbourni | reverse complement strand
CATGTTCTACAGCTTTTGCAATGACTAAACAGTCCGATTAAGGAGGAACAATCTCTCCCGCAGCGCTTGCAACGAAAGTCAGAACTCGGTTGTATTGCATCAGTTGGACGCTGGCGGCGTGATCTGCGTTCAGCAGCCAAGATCTGTATCTGCTCCTCGCCAGCTTGCAGACGACGCTTTACACAATGCATCCATTGTGAGCGGTCAAGAGCAAGTTCTTGCCAACTGGCCGGGTCAATGCCAATAGCTCTCGTATCTCTTTTGCAAACGTCTTTGTACCGCAAGTGCGGTCTGCCCAATGGTCGACTTCCTAATTGCAACTCACCATAGAGTAGATCTTTCGGAATACGACCATTTTCCATTCTGTAGACATGACCAAGCCACCGCAGGCGGCGCTGTCGCAATGGGGTGAACATGCTCTGTAGACCAGCTTTTGAAAGCACTTCAGCATTAGTCACTCTGTCCATCCACGATATGTTCAAGATACGATGGATGCTTCGTAGATGGAAAGCATTCAGCTTCCGTTCGTGTCTTGCTTTGGTGGTCCAGGTTTCACTACCGTACAGTAAAGCATTTAGTATGCACGCGCTGTATACTATCATCTTTGTCTTTACAGTCAGCTTGCGTTTTCTCTCGCGTCATCTCCTTCCAGGTCATTGCAAATGACTAGAAACCAAATCGTATTACCTCGTCTTAAAAATGGCAACCAAAATCTTTAGACCTGTAGGATGTTATGTGTGGTTTTTAAATTTCTGAAGCAAGTATTGATTTTATGCACAGGATAACTTCTGTCTGAAACGCCAATCAAGACGCTTACGGGAACCACTTTATATGATTCACGTTGTCGTGATGTTGAAAAGCACTGTTTTATACCAGCTCGACAACGATCCATTTTGTCGGGTTTTTCAAATGCGTCGAATTACGTCGATTGTGTTCAAATCACTGCGTAAGCCGTGTTATGCAATATACTGAACTCCGAAGCGGGTACTGCCCATGTGTTTCACCGAAACTGCTGCCATCTAGCACCTAAACTCGTTTTTCGGTGTGCGGAATCGAGTATTTTGCCACCTTGAACTTCGGTGGCCTTGAAGCGCCTGTGCGTTTGTGTATACCTACCCGCATCTTCGATCCCAAGATATTTGGGGAAGAGATGCGAAAACTCCTGGACTTGGCTCTACGTAACTGGACGAACTAGCTCGTGACCACCCCTAAAAGATTGTAAAGTGTCCACTTTGATAAAGATCCTCTTCACCAAGGTGGCTTTTGATGGGTACTGAATATGATTGTGAACGTTATCACGGTGATTGTTACGTCCGAATCGAACTGTACAGTCGTGGGGAGCGCAGTAAATCATGATATCGTGTGCTTGACATGTACGTTTGTGGTCGAAATCGATCGAACGAGGCCAGCACAGATACCCGACTAACAGACCCTTATTCACGGCCCTCATGTTACATTGTGTAAGCACGCTGCTTGTTCAAATCATATGTCAATATTCACTGCGTGATAGAAGTTGTTGATAATTGATACTTGTTTTCTCGCGGGAACAATACTAGATTCAGCTCGGTTCAGTCGGAAGGGAACTTTATTTAATGTGTACATAAACATCAATGGCAGGTTATAAATGGATAAAGAGGTTTTATGTAAACTGTCAACTATCACACAATGCTCATTCGAGTTTTAGTCTCCTGACAGTATGTATGGTATGGTATGAAAGCACAAGCCTGATCCAGGCAAAGTGCCGCACAGTCAGAGACTGCATGTGGGCGAAGATACTATCAGGTTGCCCAGGCCTAGACAGATATGAGGAAGAAAAAGGAACAGGAAATGATAGCGAGTCTCCAGCCTGTTACATCATGCAGCTCACTACCTCTGGCCAATCAATTTAGCCCGGTGTTAACCGCACAACACAACGTACTGCACGGTTTCACATCAGTGCTGATAAGTTGATACGAAATGTGAGCGTCTACTAATGCACGTCTTTTGGTTGTTCCGTCCAATTTTGTATTTCAGGCCGGTTGTCTAATAGTTTAGAAGCTAAAATTCGGATGACGTCAGATAAATCTTTCCAATCAATGAATGAGAGTGAACGTCGTTAATTTAACTCCTGCGTTTATCTTCCCTCTCCCAACTTTGTGAAAAGTGAGTAATGTCCATCGCTTTTAAAAACTATCAATTTATTGGGTTTAATTTGGGTGGAACATAGGCCTGTAACAACACGACAGCGGGCTCCCTTTTATTCAGTTCTTTTAAGTTCGATGAATGTCACTTGGACGAGTTTCGTTCCGCTTTCGGTTCTCAAGTCTGTTTAGGCCTTCCCTATTTTAGTTTTCGCGTTTTCCTAGTGCAGATCTGCTGGCCTATCCAACCCCGTTTTCTTTTTTCCCAATGTCTGCTCCCATTGCTTTTTCGTTGGTTCTATTCCACACTTCAAGCTATTGCGATAACCATATTTTCGCATTTTCTTCACTGTGTTCGCACACGACATTTTATTTAAAATCCTTTAGCAGTTTCCACCATCGTGTCCCTTGGTCTTGATGCTTGTCTTCATTAATGCGCATGACCATGTCTCGAAACTCCCCTTGGCTATCTTTAATCGTCCCCTCCTCTATTGATAGGGTGGCACGAAAGACGAGGCGCTTGTTGAAGTGCGATTCTCATTGACCTTTCGTTTGACCGACCTGGAATACGTGTGCACCAACGAAAAAGACGCCCCGAGCACATTGCTCTCGAAGGAAGCGCAAGTGTGCTTGCTCTCTTCACTAAGTCGTTTGTCATGGGCAAACCTGGATACCCGACAAATCGCCGAAGAACTGCGCTCCAGTACTACCGTGAGTTTTATCCACAATGTTTGCTGCGTATCAAGATATCTATTTCTCGGGCACCGTCTCCCAAGCTCGCGATCCAGCATTATGGATGCATACTTTTTGTCGCCGCCGTGCTTATTAAGTGATACCTTCTCATATGTTATCAACTTTTTGACCAACGTAATTCCGTCATAATTGCATGGCAAAACATCGGTGGGTTGCCTTGATTTAACACCATCTGCATTGATGTTAATGATGAGTTTTAACTTTCAATTTCTAGTACATGGTCATCACCTGTTCACCTTGAAGTTAGCGTGAACATGGGAACCGGGTAGTAATGTCTATATCGATATATCTATGTCGAACGGTTAGGTGACATCAACCTCGCGGTCGGAAACTGAGTATTTTCCTGATACTGGGTAGAACCATGACGTTAATAAGCAACGATTTTTGGAGACTTGGTAACTTTGTGGTTTGTAATGCCTGTTAAATTCAATTGTCGTTGTTCTTGTTCGTCTGTCATGCCTCACCGACTTTCTTCTCACCAGACCTCACTCAACTTCCGCTTTGGTTCGTTTGGCTTACAAGTGGACAAAGTCGACATGTGAGTGTGCCTTGGTCAATCAGCTTGCATGCTCCTGTCTATCAGTATCTTAGTGATTGTTCTCCTTAACTGAACTATGGAAACCAGAAATGTTAGTCTTCGTGTTGATACGCGTTGGCCTGACGTAGAGACGCTGTCATTCGCTTGTCATCATCATCATGTAACACAGGCACGAAACCAGACAAAATGCCGAGCAACATGAAGCAGAATATGTAGAAAAGTAAAAGCATCATTGACCACCTGATAGTATATCAGCCTACATACAACCTACAGCTGTATTGCATCGCTTGACTTTAACATTGGGAATTGTCGTCTGGAGACCTCAATGCTAGATATAATTGAACCTAGAAAGGACAGAATGTTCTTGATAACCCAATCGTACTTGATAATGTTCGATCACGCCCATTCCCAAGGCTGGCTTCGTGTTCATTGAACTTATCAGGGAGAAGCTGTACCGTCGGTTTCCCTCATTCTTTTCGATGTTCCAATCTTTGGTTAAACCTCACGGTCATGGACTGAGGTACCGTCAGGCTGATAAGTACTATAGACAGGCTGAATATAGCAATTTCTCACTCGCATTTGCACGTAATTCGTTGATTTTTTTATCTTACATTTTGAACATTTTCGAAGAAAACTTTGTCCTTGCTCTTCTGCTTCATGGTAATCGTTGTTACCTGTGCTGTACATAAACAACACGCCATTACAAGGCGCAAGACAAGGGAGCGATGGATGTAAATCTTGTATGAACAGATCACGTGACTGTTCGTATATTTACTAAGCTCAGAAACAAGTTATAAATAAAAAGAGACCCTCCGTGCTTTTTAATAATCGAGTACAATGCATGGTATATCTCTACTTTGTGTTATCATGCAGCAGGTTTGAATAGCTTGGGGTATATAGTCAGATTCGCGACCCCCAGTTCGGTCGTACTAACTAGCAACGGGGAGAATCCGCTTGTGTTATGCACAGCTTTTAAAACGGTAACGCTCTTTGGTGGTTTGATCTACTAACGATGAGTATTCAGCATGCTTTTGGGGGTGAAGTTCGCATCTGATTTGGGATCGGTTAGCGTTTTCTCCTGACACTTATTCTTCAAATCGAGATTTTCGTGTCCGAATCCTGCTGCTCATCAGCATCATTCCCTTGCAGCTTGGATTTACATTTGGTACGGTCCCCTCCGTCTCCTAACACATTGCAAAAGCAGCGGATGTCAGTTGTGCAAAAGCAATTACAGACGCTTTCTTCGGCCTTCTTCGTGAAAACAAACACCGAATCGGTTTTGAACCAACCCTCGGTTATGGAAAACCAGGCTCCCTTGAATGCGCAGGAAAATCCGGTCTCTGTGAACAGCGAACTCTCTTCGATGAAACCAAAATGTGAAGCGACTCCAACTTCCACCGTTTCGTCCTCGGAATCACGGTCGTGTAAAGAAGCTTGTCTCCATGCGATCAGACGTGCACGACCGCTGCTTAAACACGATTTGGTGTGCAAGGCGTTGCAGCAGAAAAGGATGCAGCTGGTGGTTTCCTCCACGAAACCGACTGCGCCTTCAACAGCGACGATAAACGAGAATGAAGAATGTTGCTTATTTTATTTAGACGCCAAGGCAGGTGGGTTTGAATTTGTCTTCGGTGCCAAAACACGTCAAGTTTGTAGGTATAGTTAGATTAAATCGGCCCAGCCGGTCAAAAACTATACTCCTATGGTCGATCGGTGAACAGCTTTAGGCACTAACATAAAACAAAATGTATATAGACGTCCGCTTTTACGTTATACGTATACTGAAGGTGATACTACATTATATATGTAGATAGATAGATATGATGAGAAACGAACCAGCTCTGTTATTTCACCTGCTTGACATCTCTTTATGCAAATTCGGTGCTTGTTATTATTATTAAAATATTTGATTTCATACTCATATGTAACTAGAAATTGACTCTGGACCTTCAATTTAGCTATCCTTCTCTTATTGGAAGTATTTTATTCGTCCCGTAAATAATTTCTAGCTTAATCGGTGATTTGCTGTGGAAATCAAGCAATGTTTTCTCGTTTGACTTGCTTGGTTTTTGTTTTCTCTGAAGGTTTCAGCGATCTGGGTCGGTTGCCTGGCTCTGAACTACCTGATGTCACATTGTACATCAGCGCTCGCGATTTGCTAGCCGCTATTCATGGTCGCCTCGATGTGATGCAGGCGGTCCAACAGAATTCGATATTCGTTGTGGGCGACGAGGCGGTATTCAACAAACTGCGCCATTTATTGCATTTCTAATCCCAACAATCTCTCGTAGTTTATCTCTTGTGCAATATCCACATGCATTTAACCACCTGTGCCATGTTTGTCGTCTTTCTTTGTGTTGTTTATTGTTTTATCCAAATAAATTGTCTCTAGCTTCACGCCTTTTGATTCGATCGATATACTTGCCGTCTGAGTGGAACCAACACGGTTTTGTTCATTTTTCATTGTCGGTTGGTCCACTACTGACTTAGCGGTTGTGTAATGAAACGGTATCATTTCACCACGTAGAAACTGCCTCGTTAATTATCGCACATCGCTGCGAGCATATATCATAGAGGCTGATTATGCTTCCGTGCATCTCTCGAAACCGTGTTCATTGGTAATCTTGCACGATACATCTTCTTGGAGTGTTTGATTAATCTTTGTGTTGTCAATTGGAGTGATGAAGAAAGCTTGTTATATTGCATAGCAGTTAAAGCTATTGTGTTGGGGCTTCTCTACTCGTTCACGAGACTTGATTGAATGCCTGTTCCATTAGAGATGTAGACACCGCATCCCAGCTATATATTTCTAGCTGTTTGGTTCCCACCCTTCCCCATCTTCTAGGATATTATTTTTGCATGGTTATATGGCAGTTGTGGATCCAGTACTTGATTCCGGTGTATTGCTGTCCCGGAGGATGATGATGCACATCGCTGTCACTTTCCGCCTCGATCAAGTGTGGTTTACTTTGCACGAAGAGCACATCAAAAGAATCATGTATATATGTGGAGGAGTATACAAAATATTGGAGGTTCGGTTTACTTCACTCTTGTTAAATGATACATATGTAACTTGAAGCTTCTTGCTTGTTACTTGGCCGATGAGCTGGGTCAGGCTTGTACTTTTATGCATACTGGGAAGAACACGGAACTGCTGCGGAAAGATTTTCACGGAGTGTATACTTGCTCGCTCTATTTTTCGTCGAGGTACAACTCATCGGATTTTCAGTAGTTGTTGCCATATATGGCATGTCAACTTTGAGGAACCACTATCAAATGTTCACCCGTGAATTTCAGTAAATCGTGATCGTAATTGAGTTTCAGTTCCACTTGCAAGGGTTTATAATCGTGCAGTACCCTTCCGCCTACCGCACGCCGCTTAGCACAATACATGTTCTTGATTATGGTAATATTGTTTTTCCTCTCATGAGTTATACTGCAGAGCTCGCCTTAGACTCACGAACCTTAGCGCTTTCTTAACCCTCTTTCAAGTCTTTGGCGACCCTACGGTAACTCACCACTCATGCAATCTATCAGGCTTTCTAGCGCCGTGTGACTTCAGGTTGGTGTTTCGATGTCTAGACGTTGTTTCTCTTGTCAGCCATAATCCCGCCTTACGACGTTGGTTCACATGGGCCGGTATGCCACTCCTATTCTACTGTCTCATTAATTGTATTTGACCACATTTCGACACAGTTTTGTCCTTTCAACAGAGGCATTATCACCCAACAACTGCACCCTGATAGTGAAATTGTCTGAATTTGTTGTTTGTCAGCTTGACTTGTTATTGTCGCTAGAAGCCGGTGTCTGGCGGCTTCTTTGTCATTCAAGTTTGTCGTACCTCACTGTGTAATGCCGCAGGCTATTGCCGCCCCTAATGCCGAGTTTATCAGTTACCATTTCGCAAGTATAAAGATCATTTTGTGCATTTCCTGTTGCTATGCTACTTGATGTAGCGTTGTGCAACTTATGGACTGTGTGAATCAAAATTCTTTTCACTCTATATTCCTTCTTCGCCATATGGCAATAGGTTTGAAGTATTAACTTTCAGAATCGACTTGAACACCACCAATCTTCGCAAAGCAAAACGTGTTACCAAACGGCGCTCAACAATCTGCTGGTTGTCAAAGATGGGAGTTCGCACTTCAGACGATTTGCAAGTTTCGTCAAAGATCTGTCGACGAGAAACGTATCTCCATGCCCGTCCACAATACATGATCTTATTTTTGTAGTTATCTGCCCAAAACTTTGTTCATGTGTGCTGTGCTTTACGAATTAAAGTTTTAATTTATCACAAATTCTCGGCCTGTTCGACGCCAATAAAGCCCTACATTAATTGCTGTCTTTGATCTCGAACAAACTCAAGCAACAGCCAAGTTGTCGTTCTTTTGGCACGCGTAGTGTCCTACTACATTACTATCATTGGCACTAAGTTACAACAGAAATCTCATCACTACTTTGTTAAATTTCTGTGTGGATGTGGTGGGCATCATACCTTGCCCCTTTTCTTTACGCCTGTGCGGCTCTTTGTTTGACTCCTTTTACACATACATAATACTATTTGAGCTTTTCTATCCGCTGTTCACCACCGGTTTTCTTTTTCAGAATCTTTTCCTATCACGTGTAAGTGGCACCCTTTGAGACTGCTTCGTCAAATGACCCCAGCACACATCATCGATGAACTACCAGTTGACGCCGAATCACGCAGTAGCTCTGATAGCTCATTGGTTCTCGTTATGGAATGAACGTGAAAGGGAAATATTCATCTATCACTGGAGCGCGCTAGAACAAGCCGATTGTCTTTCGCAGATTCACTTAGACACTAACGGATCGATCGATAGCTCCCCGCAAGACGCCTTGACCGATATGTATTTAGCCAATTTGGCACGTGGCAGCCTCACTCTCAATCACACTCGCCATACACAGAACACATTCGAATGTCAGCTACGGTTGTTCCAAAACTGGTATCCGCAATGGCCCCTTGAGCAGCGACGCGAGTTGGCTGAACTGCTCAAAGGAATGCAATTACAGTTACTTCATGGATAGATTTTCTTTTAATTTTTCATGTAATTTAGATTTGTTATACTTTGTGGTTTTGTGAATACTGTGCTGATGACTGCGACCATTTTTATCGACACACTTTTTTAACTGATACAGTGTTTACTTTTCCCGACCGCTCTCGCTGGGCTCTTGTGGGCCATCTGAGGTTGTGATAATTGGTATTACTAGTGGGTTCCTATGGTGTTTTCTCGGTATCATTCTATGCAAATGGCATTATGATAATAACTGAATTTTTTATGGTACAAAAAGCAATAAGCTTAACAGAGTCCACAAGGTGTCGACGTATGTGATGTAAAAACGTATAGCCTTCCAGGACTTAATGAAGAAAGTCACAGCGCACGATTCGTCATGTATTGATCGAGCCTTTAAGTGAAAACCACAACCGATTCCGAGCGTTGGTTTCTCTGGGCAAGGCGTTTCGAGTGCAATAAATTCTAACCGAGAAAGAAATTACCTCGATTATCCAATCGTGAATGTGGGATGCTCAAATCCCGTGAATTTTCGCGTGTTCGTGTAATATCCCCCGGTTATAGTATGTTTGATGAGATGATTACCGGTGGCATTAATTTTAAATGTCAACATTAGGTCACTCCGTATGCTTCTTTGGGTACGAACTTATAGTTTCAGCTTAGACATTCGGTTTAGGAAAGGCGAATATTTGTAACACGAGACCAACTTATTCGCACGATGATAAATTCTGTCAACGATTTCAACATCCTTCCGCAGCCGTGGTGTCCAGGCTTGGACTGAATATTCCCTAAGTGGACGCACATATGTATTTAGTATCCGGGGTAAGGTTCCTGGGGTGAAACTCGTGGATATCCTTTTTGTAGACGCAAGACACGACAGTCTTGATTATACACTTTGTGGTGCGGTTACGCGGCGCCCAGACACAAAGATATTTTTCTGCGTAGTCCAAACGAGATCTTGCATGCTAAGCTGATACGGTGCAGAGATTAGCTAACCCCATGCATTTTAGGTTTTGAAGGATTAAAGGCAGCTCATTTGTCCGGGACCAACGGTATAGGTGCACACACCGCTGTAATGCCATACAGTCGTCAATTGACCTGACACGCTTCCATATTTCAATCTCATTTGCAAGCAGTATCAAATTACACCCGATACTTTCCACTATATAGTTCACACATCAAGAAGAATAGCTCCAACTAGCGAGCCTTGCGGAACGCCACTTGGAAAGGGTGCTGCCAACGCGAACTTGGTTGTGTCTATCAGTAAGACGGTTCATTATCCAATCCATAAAGTCTGTGCCTTTTGATTAAAAGGTCAAGGTTACCTCGATCTAAAGCTTCGGAAATATCGATGTAGCAAGCATGTAAAGCGCCACCGGCTAGTGCCTCGGTCCAATCTTCCAACGTAGTAAGAAGGTTAGATAAACATAAACGATTTCTCTGATAGCCGTGTTGTGTTGTCCTGTCATCACGGTCAAAGTCGACATTGCAATACCTAGGATGTGATTTCATCCACTGGGAAAGGGGCTAGTTTGGTACACTTAGTTTTTTCAAACTATTATTGGAATCCATTTTACACCTGGGTATGTGGGGGCTTAGTTAGGCACGTTACCCGAAATGCGAGACTGTGGTGGGATTCGAACTCCTGAAGCATCTGCTTAAGGTCGGACATCCTATCCGCTATGCCACCGCCGTCCTTCTACACAGTTTGGTAGCTGAAACTACTCATTAATCGTTAACGGTCTTTTGTCTTGAGTGGATGTGTTTGGTATATTTCGGTGTTTATACATCAACGTTTTGGCTGGGTGATAATTTAATTTACACTTCGTTATGCCATCGATATATGTTTCAGCGAAATGCCGCTAGTTCCGGTGACAGCTGACCCTACTATTTGCTTCCGGTCATGCTGACGCGGTCGCTGAGTGATTTCATGTTCACACGAGCAATCGGTTGTGGACAGACTAGCATCCTTCTCAACGGTTGAGAGTATTCATCAGTCTTGCATTCAAGTTAAACCCTTTTACCCACACGTTCAGGTGTCATGCCACTTCATACGGGTGCGATTATTGTAGTTTTGTCCTCTTTAAATCCCGTTGAGTTGGTTCATTCGGCAAAATATGGCTATCTTGTATGACTTGTCGGCTGTGACCTTGTATCCATCCCGTTTTTCGTTGTGTTAGAGCTGCCAGACTATTTTCGTAAGGTAATAGAATGAATTATGTCTGAAAGCGAAATAATGGAAATAAATTTTGTACCTAATGGGTGAGAGAAAATTTGAGTCACGCCTTGCTAATAGTTTAGAAAAATTGGCAGTAACCATTCATAGATCCTCCGATCACTTTTGGTCTTATTACCAAACATATTGTAGTAAACCATATGGGTTTAATCACAAGCATGGTATCAGGCAGAATGCCTTGCCGTAAGACAGGCTGCATATGAGTTGTCCATGTATAGTCAAGAAGTTGGTAAAGCTACTTCCGATTACTAATGGCAGTCGGTTCAGCACTCTGATGGTTGTACAGATCAAAAGTACTGCACCATTCATGCAGACAAACCTGACATTCCAGTTACATGACTTGTCTCTCATAATATGCAAAATATTATAAGAGGACATGCGTCTGATGCCAGACCACGTGACAAACCGTCACTGTTCGTGGATCGAATCAACCTCAGGTTAACGGAATTTAGACAATACGCGAAGTTCTTATAATAATGTGGTGTAGAGAGCTGTTTCTGATAGAACACAGTCCAGGTTGTCTAAACACATTATATAAATACACGTGGACACCAAGTGTGTACTCGTGATTTTATCTGTAGTTAACATCTTTCTATTTAATTCATTTTATGTTGCAGTCACTGTATTCTTATCTTCATGCAACGCCAGACGTGTGCTCCGCTTTGCATCACACTTGCTGACTTCCCAAACAGTTTCGGCTATCTTTCAGACAAATATCACATTTCCGAGAAATCGATGGAGTTGAGAGATCTTTTTATTCTCGTTTACATACAACTCTCAGCTAGGAGACCCTGTTGGTAAGATTGCATTTAAATCAGTGAAAATTAACCTGGTGGTCATTTTTTCAAAAATAGTGGCTAGAAGTCCCGGTATGCCGATTGATCTTTTGGCGTTGGCAATCATTTTTTCATAGTACTGTCTTTTTATTGGTGTTCACTTGCTGCTTTCAGTAATTCAATGCACACAAAAGGGCCACGCCACGCTGGATCCAGTGTTTTTCCTCTTTATCCGTGGGGAGATCGATTGCGAATACGAAGTTGGTCGAATGTCCGGTTGTAGACAGCGTACCTGTCGGAAAGATTGGACAAAATGTGTCAGTAGATCGAACCGTCAGATAAGAAGTCACTTAAGCAGTAGATATTATCTGAATTGAGGAACATTTTTGATTTGATCGCAAATTTACCTGCACGCGTCAAAGTCTTGTACACCGGACACTCATATTTTCCTGTGACCGGTGGTTTCCGATGTGCTTTCGGAATCAGCCACACAACCGGCATACTGACGTACAGTTCTTTGGGTCTGGACTCTCCTAGAAGATGGCGTTGATAATCCCATCGAGCACCTTCGAGAAACAGTCCCCGAATGTAGCTTCCGTCCGCAGGTAGCTCGGTTAACTCGGCATGGCCTTCCTTCATCACCTTTGCAATCAATCAATAAAAATCAATATGAGTAAAGATGAGATTTGGAGTGATGTTTAAGTGGCCAAAATCTCTCTGACCATTAGTGTAATCAATTGATCAATAGAATAAATAGTGACTTACCTGAAAATCGAAAGAAATCGTGTCCACTGGAATTGATTTCTTCCTGGCGTAATTCTGTAAGGTGCCTGTCAAGAAAGCTTGTGGGAAGAAAAATCCACTGATCCAAAATACCGATGGTATGCCATGGTCGACCCAGTTCTGAATGAATCCCACTCTCATTAGCAGGTCGTCTATCCAAGCTGCTAGTGGTTTTAAGCTGGGATAAGCTTTGCTCGCCCACATAGATGGAACGCGATTGTCAAACAAGGAATTGGCCATCTGTTCGAGACTCGCAGACATGACCACGAAGCCTTTGAGGGCGTTGATCAGGTCTTTCAGCGTTTTGTGAATGGTTGACAGTAGATTGTTGTATCTGTGAACAGATGTTATTTGTTCCGTTATGTTGTTGGTCTTACGGTATCGTTAAACAAAGCGTAATCGTGAATCGTGTAAGAGTTTCCGTCTTTATAGAGAAGTTGAACTTCTCTTGGCCTTGACTTCTGAAAGCAACGCGGCTCTTACACGACAATCCACCCTGTTCCCGTTTTCAGAATCTGACGTATTTGTGCCTTATTAATTTTCGAATAAACGTTGCATGCGATTGCTTAAAGGTGGATATTGTGTGTAATCAGGCGCTCAGGATCAGTCCAGATTACGCATAGCAGTTAACAAGGAATACTGCTGCATAGCTCCATGACTAATATTTGTTTTGATGCATATAGATATATTTCTACAGCGACAATGTTGCCACGTTTTAGTATACTCTAATCATCTGAACCATGGTGTCGTATGTCCTCACCTGATAACTTCTTGCGTTAACACTGTGTTCATCGATTGCTCATACATTACGGGGTATTTCTGTGTGATGGCTTCCAAGTCGAATGGTAGTGGTGCTTTGGCAATCAATTTGCGACTTATTTCTTCCACGACATCTTCCCGTTGTTGCCCTGTTCCCGAGGTGCCGGACGATCTTGGTTGCATCAAGAGCAAGTTGGCCAGCAGTTCGAACGTTTCGTTCTGTGCGAAGGTTATGTTCGCATTGTCGTGCAGTCCGAAAATCTCGGGCAAGTCATTGAGGGGCAGACTGCGAATGTATTCCAGATAGGTCTGAAGAGCAAAATGACTTTATTCAAATCACGGATGGCAAGATTGTTACAATGTTGAATGAAATTCGACCTTCAAAAAAACTGCGAATTCGAGGATGAATCCTCATTTGACTAATCTAAGTCCCACAGTCAGTGCCACTACCGGTAACTGTTTGGAATATTTTTGCTACTATTTGATAATAAAATTTTTACCTTAAACAACAATCTACCATCCTGCTGTTATTGGAATGTTGCAAAAATATTCCAAACAGTTACCGGTGCTGCATTGCACCGACTGCGGGACTTAGATCAATCCTCGAATTCGCAAATAAATGGGTTTAGTACAAAGTAAGAACGGCGTTCGAATGTCGCGTTACGGATACGCATACCTGATGAGCGACAATAACCGCGAAACTGGTCGTGTGCTTCCGTCTTGCCTTTCGAACGTCATATAATACTTATTCAAAATCGATTCCTGAGTAAACAAAGATTTTTGAATCCACTGTTTGACGGCTCCATAGAACCCGATATTTCCGACCATCTAATAATGGGGTGGTGAGCAAAAAGTATGCGTGGGACTCGTAACGGACTTCGTTTGTCAGATTGAGATTGAAAACCTCGCGGTCATTTTCCATTGAAAATTCACTTTTTTATAGGTAGCGTGAAATCGTTGGTCGTACCTCATTCCATCGAAGATAGCATTGAATCTATATTGATGCTTGACTGCTAGACAACCATGGAACTTTACGTACAAAGATAAAATTAGGGATCAGTTAGCACATGCTAGTTGTAATCGCTCATAATTCTGACGCATGCAAGCATCAATTAATAGTGTGAATGAGTGAAGCGACATCTTTGTGACAGTCATACCGAGCTTTATTGATCACTCCACTTAACAACCGTGCAATTTCACTCACACGCAGTAATAACCTAGTCACAGCGAGACCGCCACTTAACACGATTTTCGAGATATACTAACCCCCGCGATATCGTATCGCGGAGACCTATCCTGGAAAACTGACCGTACCAGCCTTTTCATCGTTACTATTCATAGTCATTAGCTGCCTATACCGTAGCGGTTTTGCCAATCGGGATGTGGCGTCGATTAGTGAAGCAGTTATTCGAAAGTCATTGGTTCGGCATCTGCAATACGTGGTGTAATCAGCATATTTTATGCAGTTTGATCAGGTTCTGTACATCAAAATTGTCACCGAAAACTTTATTACGGATAGCATCGTTGCGCATACATTACTAACGGTTAAGATTCATGGCATCGGAGTGATATACGCTATTGAACATTTAGATACGTCTGGCTATGTTCTTTCCATACATTCCGAGTTTCGTCCCCATAAAACATTGTCCAGAACTCTGTCTTTGAAGGCTCTCTTCGAGTTTTTCTGATAGTTTTTTTCTGCACTAGATATGATCTTGTTTGGGGAATCTTATGGTCGTCTAAACATCATCTAATGATTCCAGACGGTCGATACTGATGCCCGATGTGGAGATTCTCACATGATAAAGCACTGTTTAATAACCCGATGTCCTGCACTTGAAGTTGTAGAACGCATTCCGAATGCGGGCACAACATTAAAAACTTTCAACTTCATGCAATTGAACAGCTGACCGTTTAACTTCTTGTTTACTTGGTTCAAGCAAAACTGTGTCGCATTCAGCCGATATTAGGCCTCAGTCCATTTACACCGATTGTATCACGTGTAAGCTGTTCTGTATGGTTTGGCGGGTGACGGAAAAAGTTAATTAGATTGATAGCTAACCCAGATCATCAAGTTTCATTATTGATGATGACCTGATCTGTTCATGCATGCAGCTACGACCTGAATACGATTGGCTATCCAAGGTCAAGCAATGTGGAATACAACAAATTCTATTTGAAGTCCAAGGTTACCGCTTCATGTGGGAAAGAAGTTCGTTGTGTTGCTTCATTTCAGGTTTTTCCGGATTCATGAGGCTCCGTGAGTAAATTCCCAAATAGATCCTTGTAATATAGTTTTTAAACAGATTACGGTATATATATATAGAGAGAGAGAAACTGAATCGTGTTTAGCGATTACGAAATCAACCATAAATAGAGGACGAAAATTGCTTCCCCGTTCATTCATTACCACACAACTAAAACTTCAGCGTTATTTCTACGCAACTACAGAGAGGAGTATGCAAACAATATTGTTCATTCATTATTACCGTCTCCCAGTGTATCTAAAGTACGCACTTGCACAAAAAGATTCATACGATGCGCTCGGTATATCGTACTTCATTCGGTATTTAAACAAGGTGCTAACCTCAATGTATTATGGTGCTCACATCCCCCGCACTTACACACCACTACCGGTTTCTGGTTGTTTGTCCTCGTCAGGTGGAGACAGTAAGATCAGGTTCAGTGAGTATTGAAACAGTGGTAATGTGGTAAACAAAGTTATACTTGTATGCCACTGTTGTATAGATTCTTACAAAGAACCACGATGTTCAAATACAGTGCTGATCTCGTTTATCATTTTAATCACCTCTAGTCGAGGTCACCGAATATTTCAACTTACAATGTGATCCGTGTCTCCGGGCAGTTGATGATAAATGCCCGATGGGCTGTACGCGTAATCGTCCTGCAAAACATTGCTGTTGTAGTATTCACCCAGGATGCTCATTGCGCAACGTCTGTCCCAGTCGTCGGTGATGCGACCTCCGTAGTTGATATGTCCCGCGGTGTAGCACAAAACCTAACACGAGAAGAGAGAACATAGGAGAATCACCAAATTTTGATAGACTGCCGAATATCACTGGTCACGCGGTAAGCTTGCGGTGAGGCGTATAGTGCAGTTATCTAAACTCAGGACGCATTTCCAAGTGGGTTTTGAATAGAGTGTGTCACAGCTGGTCACATATTTACTGTGTAGAACTACCATAGCGGACATAACTATACCAATTCAATTGAAGAGAAGCTTTAAAGCTTAGTTGCTTGCCTTTCCATCACTTGTTTAAATTTGACAGAATTTGTTTTTGCTCCGTCCTCCCGTTTTGTGTAAACAGTGCGAACGGGTCCTCGATGGTGAGTAATGGCGATGAGAGAACCCAAGATCCACTACTGTTTGATCTGTTTCTATTCACGACAACTATTATGGATTTTGGTACCGCCTGTAGCGGTATTGTGATTAGGTTGTTTGAGTCATAGAGATTTAGAGTTTGATCAAATGTTAGTGCCATCTACGATCGACCCGCAAATGTTAATATATAGTTATAAAAAATTGCGCATTTTTGTTTCAAATATTAACAGAATTTATACAGTCAAACGCACTACTTCTGAATTTTTGACTATCTGTATCCAGCTGCTGTTAGGTTATGAGTTAACCATTCTTCAATCGCGTGTATTTTCAGTTCGATAATCGCTCCGTTAAATACCGTGTGTACAGTAGATTACCAGGTTTAGCAACTACTCAACTAGGCGTTCATGTGTTTGCATGTCGAGACCGTCGATCAGGTCACTCGTAATTCCTGATAATTCCACATTTGGGAAAACTAAAAACCTTCGGCTAACCCGAAGCTATACATCGTACAGTCATAGCAGTATTGTTAAAATTATCGCACGATTGTTCCCTCTTAAATAGGAACACAGTTTCTGGTGCACTCAATTTGTTAACCATAAACCATGGTTGAACATCTGTGATTGTTCGTTCTACACCATTCCATCCAATTTGTGGACATCAGCCACCGCGGAAAAGGGCAGATAATTTTGTACATCAAAAGTTACGCTTGAATGATTTTTTTCAAAATTTTGTAATTTGATTTTAAAATGCATAACTGATTGCAAAATTAGTAGAATTCTGATCAAGTCTGAGAAATTGTGACCAACCTTGTATGGAGTAACATCATACTCGTTAAGGAACATTATCAACTGATCCATGCAGATTCGCAGGTCACCGGTGGTAAATTCATACGGTATGTTGAAACCAAGAGGACCAAACTTCTTCCTTTCAATGAGAACTCCGTTGAAGAAAGCCAGTGACAGCAGCAGATGCCTAAACACGGTATTCTGTTGAAACATGAAAATCGATTAGTTGTAGAAATGTATTTTTGGTTGCATAGTACTCGTGAGTAGTTAGTAAATATATTTTACACTCTTTGTCCATGAATATCGGAGCTGTCAGATGGCTAGGTAATGGTGTAATTGCCATACATTCGCAGCTGTATTTCGTGAATTAGAATTTTCGTGATAAATTGCTTCGAAAGTTATTTTCTTTGTGTTTATGGGCCGAAACGCACCATGGTAGACAGCTTGAAAGTTTCTAAAATGTTACAATTTTATCTGTCTAGACCTGGGCATCCTGATAGTATCTTAGCCCATGTGTGGTCTATGACTGTGTTGTACTTTGCCTGGATTGGGCTTATGATTTCACACATAATTGCATACCATCCATGATGCTGTCGCCTGGTTTGACTGAAGCTTCCTAACAAAATACCCCCTTCATGCATTAAATTAACTGCAGCGAGAAATAACTAAGTGTGCTAGTTACCGCTTCAAATACTCTGCACCATATTGCCCGGGAATTGTGCGTGGCAGCTTCAATGTAATGACCTACATGATGAGCATGCTTCGCAGCAATGTTACAAGTTCAATATTGATACTGCCAAAACATTCACCGGAAAGTGAGGTTTTGTATTGCGCTAAAAGTAGACTGATATGTTACTTGGCAATAGAACTCACAACGCTGGATCGAAACCAGAACACTAAAAACGCTTGCTGCTCAGCAGTTAGAATAATCTAAGTAAATCCACGTCGCTGTTCAATAGTTTGTGCTACCAACAGTGGAAAATCAGTATTAATAAGTTGAAGGTGACAGTAAAAATCTATGTTTGACAGAAAGAAACCAACCTTGTCCGGTACATTGTTAAGGTAATTATCATTGATCGAGTTGTAAGTTCGCAGCAAATTTGCCTTGAGTCCTTTGGGTGGTTCGACGGTCATTTTTGAGCCATTTTGAAGTATGTACACGGGAAAGTCCATGCTAGGCATGCTGGTCAGCCACAGACGGAAATCCCGATGCACCTGGATGAATAACGCATTGAAATAGAAGTCTACGTTAGCTCGACAGTCGAAGTTGTACATTTAGAGTCTATGACTGTATAAGAAAGTACTGTAACCTTTTGGATACTTAGATTTCATTGTCATTCAGTCCAAACAATATCGTGAATTTGTGGAAATCGTGTGTCAGACAAAATGCTCAACGTAGGACATCATTTCACTGAGGTACCTGTCTCACGGTGGGAAGAAGAGATTAGAATAGAGAACAGATTCAAATAGAGAGAAAACACTCCAATAATCTGTCATGTTTAAATTAAATTTATTACTTGTGGTTTTTGAAGTTCTTGTAGAAAGAATAGATAGCATAAAAATCATTTGTTTGAAACTGCTTCCGCTTTTTGCGAGTTACTGATCAAATATATGATTTTTCAACATGTGCCAAACGGATATACGATCGTGAAAAGTTTCGTCTCTGTGTGCCTGCTTAATGTGCTATAAGAAAAATAGTTGGAGGCTGGATTCTCAAAGGTCCTGTTTTATTGTTTATCACGATTGTCCTTACGATGAGACCTGCGTTCGGGAAACGGCTCGTTGGGCAACTTCAACCGTTTTTGCTGATTGCTTGACACATTGAAGAAATGAGTCTGTTCAAAAACTCAAGCTCCCATCCATGTTTGATCACGGTTAGCTACCTGAAAACATTAGCCAATGCAGTATTGATTCTGGTCAATAGGTGTGATACAATTGTAGCCTGGAGAAACAAGGAATGATATATGCCAAGCAAGGAAGAATGACTACAGTGTTGTTAACATAAGTTGATATGAGTAAGTTTGGGAGATTTGAACGACATCAAACATATCTCGTCTTCAACTTACACGATCTTTGTCAATTTGTTCAACCAAGCGTTCCAGCGCTGGCATCCAAGACGGAGCAAGGTGGCAATTTTGGAAGAATACCCAAATGCCACGTTCCATCGCCATTCGCATCAGTTCCTCTGCACGTGGGCCTTGGCCCTGTCCCAGCGAAATGGCCGACAGCTTCTTGCCGCCGAAACGCATCTCATCGGCAAATTTGTACAAATCGGAAGCCGGATCAGTGCCCTGGGAGAAAATAACGAGTCACGGTATAATCGATTCGTGTCCAAATAGTTAACTAATCAGCGCAACTAATCGTCTTGTAGAATAAAGCAAAATGTTGAATCTATTCCTTGCGAAAAGAATTAGGTTTAACATTTTTAATACCCGATAAAATCTTGTATGCACTTGGGGTTAAAGTATATTTTTTAAAAAACGTTGTTCTAGCATAATCTGGCTGTCAATCTACATCAGAGCGACAAGTCAGTCTTGAAATTGATCAAATTCAGATTCCCTAAGGTTTGGCTCGCTAGAATCAGCCAATAAACACGAGTTCTTCCCGCGAATCGGGATAAAATGGGGCTCTTCCTCTTCGTAGTAGGCTAGTTATCCGTTTGCGGCAGCTTCGAAATTCACAACGCTCATCCCTTTTGCTCCATCTGATGGGTTTAGCAGCAGTTAAACGAGTGCAATGTAACATATCGAAATATATGCACGTTAAACGTGAATCCGTGTCAAGCAGATATCTCGTTATTATTCCAAAGACCAGTTCTTAACTTAATTTTAAGTTGAAGTCACAGTTATCCGTAAACGTACAACTGGTGGTTGTGACGAACAGTCTATAGATCCTGGAGAATCACCACCCCTCATTCACATAGTCTAATAGCTGGGTTAGGAATAATCGTGTGGAGGTGTGGAATGCAGTAGTGATGAGTGCCACCAGTAGCCTTCGGATGCTATGCAGAGCATCATCTTCTGGAACGACACAACAACAGGACTGATGACGGCAATCGCGACCCCGTAATAAGTCAGGTGTCGGGAGGATTGCATAAGAATGATTCCAGGAGATGGACGATATCAGTCGCTATCGAACGATATACATTTTGTTAGGGTCGGTCAAACGAGCTCAGCGTGCTTAGGGCTTGAAGTGAACCAGATGGCACGAGATCAATTCACAAATCAGATCGAAGTGACAACCGGGACAGACATGCTAAGGTCACTGTTGTGGTTACGTGGTTTGCGAATATAAGGTAGGCGTGTATTATTATATCAAGGAACACGATTTGGCCTCTATTGACATGATTTAATCCTCTCACCTCTTGCACTAGTATACAAACATGCGGAATCGTGAGTCAGTTTACGTTCATCTAGTGACAGATGTCTGATCTCTTTAATTGTATATTTTCTACTCTTAGTATGGCAAACTGTGTTGATTGCAGCACTCTCATTCGAAAATTATGGTCGCTCTGGTGAGACAACACTGTACCTGTGATAGAATGAAAATCAGCGGAGAGGAAGGGGAGCTGTCCTTGAATACTTGGGGCAAGCTGGTTGTTTGTGGTTCGACGAACCGTTGACCAAGGTGATGGGTGACGAAGTCTTGCATGGCATTAGTGACCTTGTCGGCCCTGAGGCAACGCAGGAGAAGAATACGCTGGAAACTGTCAAGCTTTTCATTCCAGGGATCTGGAAGCACTTCTCTGTGTGGCTCGGTTGAATCAAAGATCACCTTGAACCCATCCCGGTTTTGAGTGATGCTTTCGGGTAGTGTTTCGAATGTGGGTAGTGCGGTAAGCGTCAACACATCGCCCCACATCCTATCTGAAATCCATTCTGGGGCAGGATTTGGCACTTCTCTGGGTTTCACTGTCCCTCCTGCCAGAAGATAGCGATATTCATCCTGGAAAGAGGTGAGAGAATTTTCGAAAGCTAAATCAACCTCGGGTATCATAAGGAATGCATAAAAACAACACAAATGTTTTATCAATATGGAAAGTCAGCATGTGTATTCATGTGTGAAGTTGGATTTGGTCAACATATACTTGTCAAGTTTAGCCTTGAACTGGTTCAGGCTTGATGCTCAAATGATATGTGGGTGCAGAGAGTTCCATATAAAACAAACTCGGACAGCAAAGTAAAACCTTCGACAATTTGATCTAGAGTGTGGAATAATTAACTTGTAGCCCTGTGATCTGCTACCACGTGCTTCTTGCCGATGAAATAGGTGTTCAAGTGGGTGATCCACCATAGGAGATGAAAGATTTCACATTACTTACCACTATACGCATTACATGCTATCTGCCGGAATTGTACACTGTGTAAATCAAATACGCGCCAACCAGTGGAACTTTGTTCAAAAGCGAACTTTAACCATTAATTGCGTTAGCGATTAAGAAGGAAGCTTTCAGGGAAACGAGATTTTTCCACATTGATAACAAATGTGCTGCTAAGGTTTTACTGCGCAGAATTGCTATTTCTACAACCTTAACTCCGGCCTTACTCATCATTTTCGACGGACATGTAAAAATGGGATAACAGACGAGAGTACACATTATTGGCTTCCGGTTAAATGAATATACGTGAAGAAATAAAATTGTCAGTAAATCCTACACAAAACGATGGCACGGTGATGAAACAAACAGAAGATGAAGAACGCTCTCATACTCCAAAACAGTAACTGTCGCTGGAAGAAATATGAAGATCGAACCCATTGCAAGTACATGAGTTCAGTAAATGAGTTTCAAGGAAGACTTTCCAACGATCAATTGAATAAATCCCCATATAGAAAACATAATGTAGTGGATAAATTGAACGAAGGCTGCAGACAAGAATACATAAACATCACGGAATTATTCTATGGTTTTGGGAATTAAACTGAAATCATCGCTGGGATCAGAACTCTTTGCTTGTTAGGCTCCCAGAAACCAAGGTGGGGAAAAGCGCAAATATGTGCTTCCCTCGTCAAGTTTCATTGCGTGAAATCTCGAAGATGTTCTGATCAAATTAATTGGCGAAACGTTAAGCATTACCAAGACCAACCCCACCATTATAACGTCCTACTCTCTTCAAACTGGGCTACAAAGTTTCCCATCAGCATCATGTAGTTCCGCAAAGATGCTTTTCGCGAGTGTTGATGTTGGCAACAAGTTCATAGCACACGGAGGTTACCTGCATTCCCGAACAAATCGCTTACGAATTCCGGCTACAATTGTTCAATCACACTCACCGGGTTGATCAGTTTTTGATCCTGTAGAATTCGGATCGCAATGAGGAACGCGAACATTAGTTTGTGTTTTTCGAACAGACTCCGGCACACGTTGCAGTAAAGGCTGTACGTGAAATTGTTGTTGATATTTTCCACTCGTTGCGGAACATTGTCTGTGAAACAGAACAAATTGAAGGGAATAAGTGATTAGTTACTGCAAGAAGACGAATGACCATATATCATATATATATTGATAGATAGATAGATAGATAGATAGATAGATGGATAGATAGATAGATAGATAGATAGATAGATAGATAGATAGATAGATAGATAGATAGATAGATAGATAGATAGATAGATAGATAGATAGATAGATAGATAGATTCGAAAGCGAAATTGGCCTTGAGACTGTACTATATTCTAGATACCTGCTCATTGTGTGTGTAAATCCAGTTGGCAAGTCATTTCTTGTGATCGATTTACGTGAAGCACAATCATACATCCATATGAGTAAATACTGGTAACGGAAAACAATGGCTCAGTGTTCAATTACATGAAAAAACAGTCTGAATATTATGGATTCAACATGTTGCAGAGTAAATTTACAAGAGCAACGGGACACTCCCGTTGTTTCCTAATGAGCCACATTTACCGCACAGCTCGTACAGATCTCAACTTAGTCAAAGAGCGAATTCCTGATTTATGCGATATCATTAGATGATGATCCACAACACCGCAAGTAGGAGAGCTAAATTGAAAGCTGAAAAGTTAAACTGCACCATCCAGGGGGTGCATGGATGCTTTCCGGTCTCCCGGGCCAGGACAACGTGGCCCATGGCTTTTCGCCATGCACCAGGTCGATTCGTGAACACATCGGCTGTAAAATGAAGGCGTAGTATCTAAAGAGCACGTAAGCCGATTAAGCGATAGCGTACTCGATCCTGATCTATCTAGGACCGATTGATCCCAATCGGATTAACTCATACACAAAATGAGCCAATTAATGTCGGAATTATGTTCAAGGTCATAAATGCAGTGGAAAAATTCACGTGATTCCCACTCATGGTTAGACTACTCACCCGCTTTGTCAGCCGTCATGATCCCGTTCAAAAATATATTGATGAACCATTCCAAGGAATATTGATACATGGGGTCAATATTGGCCAGATCCGACACACAGAAAAACAATATCTGAGTACGTCTCGCCACGGGGATGTACTTGCTGCGGGTTTCATCAATGTCGTGTTCCGTTTGCTCGGCAACCACTACTTTGGCTTGAATCTCGCTGGATTTCAATTTTGATGCCTCGAGCGTTTGGATCAAATCGATATCGTCCACGGGCGAGCCCTCGGTTACACTCAGTCGTTCCAAAATTCTGTCCTCTATCTCTTTCAGTTCCTGTTTCATTTTGGCGTTGCTCACGATCAACTGATTCTTCGCTTCCTCCAAATCGGGACGCTCTTCTGCCACCACGATTCCCAGTAGCTGGTCCTCCAGACCGTCTGGTGACAAGGTGAAATTGACCAAAGTCACCTTGGTTGATACTTCCGGTTTGTAATTCGGGTTCGGTAGCTTGGTAGTGATGTAGAAGCGGAAATCGTCGTGGTACGGGATTACCGAGTCACCTAGTTTGATCACGGTCGAGCCTTGGTGTCGATATGTTTGTTTGAGCAGAATGGGTTCCAACGCAGGATCCAATTCTTCTCCCACGTTCTCAAGTAAACATGGTTTCCCAAATCGGATGGAGTTTTCTAGGTTGCGTAGAAAATCTTTATCGGACATTTTGATCACACTCATGCCTTCGTTAGTGCCTAAGGCTTTGATCCATTTGTTGGCTTGCCCCTGTGGGTCGATAAACAATGGCCACCTGCGAGACAGCTGCACTATGACCGCATTCTCGATGGATAAAACGTCTTTTGGCAAACCATGAATATGCCAATTACGAAGTTTGACGGGATCACCGAACGTTTGCACCAGCGTCGGAGCAGGATCAGTGGTATGGGGTACGCCATTGGCTTTCAGCTTTGAAATCCATTCGTTTGACAAATCAATACGGTATTTGCCAGGGAAGGGTCCCAAGTAAGCAACAGATCCTGCAGAACAAAGCACGTTTCCAACTAAGTTGTCCAAAAGGTTGTTCAGTTTGACGATTGAATCCTGCCAGCGTATTTTCTCGCTCCCGAGACCATTGATGAGTTTATCTGCTCTGACTAGACGAGCCTCGCACAACTGACTCTTCTCTTCCAGTTCGTGTTGTCGGCGAATACACTCGTCATATTTGCTTTGTAGCAATGCGATTCTTTCTTCACAGGCCGCGAGACGATTTCGAGCCTCTTGTAAAATTTGCTCGGTTTCTGCTAATTCCCTCTCAGATGCCAGCAGGGCGGCCTTCTTGGGGGCAACATTTTTAGCAACATGATGGTATTTGTACATGGCTCGAACCCATAAGCAAATACTGGTACATGCCTTGCTGACCTTAGCGATTGCTGCTGGAGTGAAACTATCAGATTCTATATAGGGTTTTATTTTAGTGATAACACTCTCCGGAATATTCTCCTTGTCATAATTGAGCAGTGAATCCAAGAATTTCCCAGGATCCTGCAGAAGCATTTTACCCGGCTCCCAGTAATCGTCCACCTTCACACCTGGTTTGTCACCGGCAATTTTTTTCGGTTTGACATCTTTCATTATACACACGGTCTCGATCACAAGACGAACACCTTCCGGAGGTCGCATCATAGCACGGACTTCCGTGATGTCGTTTTTGTTCAACGCTTTTAAGGCTTCCAATGATGCGTAAAGCGCAGGCATTGCCTCGTCAAGATCACGCTGTGCGTCGTCTCGGATGATTTCACATTCCTTGGCCTTGTTCAATGCTTGTTGTTCCTCGTGTGATACAACACTCCTCGTTTCCTCCGCAAGTTTCGAGTCACGAGCAATCTCTTCCATTGTAACTCGGGAATCTTCGACTGCTCTCTCCAACTCCGGTTTCATGATCTCCAACTCTTCTTGCAATTTTGAAACCACTTCCTCGGTGAATAAAATCTTCTCAAGCCCAGTCTTTGTGCGATCACGGGCGGTAATCACTTCTTGCTTTTTCTGGCCATACAACCTGGCGAACAAGCCTAACAACTCAAGGAAACAGGTAGGTGTAACGTAGTTATGTCGATTGATCTCTTGCTTCATCAGATCCGTGGCTCGCATTACCGACTGGTGTATATCAATACACATGCTCACGATCGATTTCAACGTGGCCTCATCGACATCCAGTTCAGGCATGTCTCGCAGAGTACGATAGGCTACCGATTCCAGTGCTTCGGGTGGCCATGGACTATACCAGTCGATTGTGCAACAACTGACCAGCGCCGGGAATTGTCTAAGTCGAGCGCGGAAGGTCTCGCCAATCGGACTCATGGTGATCACAGTGTGCAGATTGGCGCGAACGCGTTTCGTGTACAAATTGAACATGTTGGTCTTGGTAGGTTGCAGACCTTGCTCTACGACCAGCAACTTCATTGCATCATAAATTCGGTCCAGTTCGTCTAAACTGTAGATATTTGGGACATCCCCGGCGTTTAGTATATTATTGATATCCTCCAAGAACGATTCTGATTTGATCTGAAATTGCAAAATAACATTTATTCAACACAAGAGTATTTCTAATCTAGCGCTAACTTAGAAACACACAACATCCTGAACTAGAAAGTAAAAAGGTGATATTTAGTGATGTCATGCAGCCAAATGGTACTTGATGTGGATTCGCTAAATTTCCCTTTCTTACACACTGGTTTTTTTTAGGAATGAGTGTCTAATCAGCATGTCAACGACTTTTATCGCGTCTCCAAATAGCAAGTTGTCGAGATATATTTGGAAACGATTTTGGGATGAGCACTAGTTCATACATGTGCAAGTATACTCTCCACATCATTTGTAATGCCAGAGGTCGCGATGGTTTCGTGATGAGGTAAGTGCCGCTCACATACGAGGAAGTGAGTACGCACAGTAGTCGAAATATCGAGGAAACTCTCATGCTGATGTGGTTCTATACCTTCACAACACTTGATTGGATGCGTTGGATTCAGGAGTAAGCAACTCATCCCAGTGTGCCTGTGCCTAATCTTCTATAAATTTAATCACTTTTTAGCTCCTACCCATCCGCATTTTTTCCGGATTTTTACCATGCCATGGTCCTATGGCAGTTAAGCACTTGGTACTTGTTACCGATGTAATGCTGTCTATGGTGATGCCGATGATGGTGATGATGATGAAATATTGCTCGAAACAGACGAACGCCTTTTCAATCTCGTTTGCTTTGTGGCCGAGGATTCAGAGTTCAACCAAATCCCTATAACCAATGATATTGCACAAATTCAGTTGTTTCACCAAAATGCCTGCTATTATTATTATTATCACCATCATCATCCGTATTGTTGTTTCAATCCTTATGAGGCCGTTTTGGCCCATGGGGCCGGTGTTTATCTCTGGCTTCTTTATCACAACGCGGTATAGAAGATATGATTTCACCCACTGCACAAAGTGCCAGCCTGCCGCAGTTATTTTCGAACTATTGTTAGTATCCATTTTGCACTTAGATGGGTCGGGTTTTCGGTAAGATTAGAACGTGAAATGTTCGATTAAAAGTCGACCGTCTTCTCCACTGTGCCACGGCGCTTGCTATTCCAGTCAATGAGCTGATAAACCGTTCCCATGTAATTTTGGAATGACTGGTGGCGTAGATCGTCCGTTACAATTTACACGTATTCATATCGAACTAGTTGCATACAAGGACAATAAATTTGGGCCATTATGCAAAATCTAAAAATTGTTGACATGTCGAACAATTGGTTGAGCGTAACGAATCAGGTCGATTGATGAAAATCAGAAATTATTTAACAGTCTCCCTGTTTCGCAAACACATCGCTTTCGGTTACAGGTTGTGTGGTTCCACAAACGCACACAGTACAGATCATTTCGGTGAACTTTGAAGCAGTGGTACGAGATATGACCTTGCTGTACTTTCAACGATTGTTAACACCGCAACACAGCAGATGATCAAGGAGCAACATTGCACTGAACCCCATTTTGTAGACAGTAAATAAGTTGCGGTTATCCTAAATTTCGTAAACTGCTGTCCTAAAGAGGTCATATTATTATATTGGTTTCACTCAATCACATGAGATCGGTGCTTATACCTGATTACCGTAGTCCGGAGGGTATCTATGGCGTGGACTATCCATTTGAAATGGTGGCGAAATATCGGATTTATTTTAGTGCTTATAAATAACGAATCGATCGATCGCTTCACTATCAGAGTTGTTCTTCTATTAGCATAATTGTAACGGATTCTTGAGGAAATTAACTTTGCACTTTGTGTTCATGCTCGCGACTGCGCTGCACGACGTGGCAAAGTTTAGTTTTATGAATCGAAATTTTGTTGCATGGAGCGCTAAAAATCATCATTGGTCAAGCAATGCACGATGATAGCCAATCAGAAGGCAGCTTCAGTCGATTTAGCAGGGAAGCATTCGCTTTGTTATCACCCCCACACCTTGCTTCACTGTGATTGGTTACAGTATTCGGCACGCACTCAGCTGTTCAACACGGACGCACACAGAGTCAAGCATTGATATACACGAATCTAATTCCCTGGAAAATGAGCACTGCTGACACTGGTCGGAAAAATAATTGTGACAGCCTTTGCGCACAGTGCGAAATCATATCGTTTGTGGCTCTTCTAGCTATTGAACCAGGAGATAAGCACCAACTCTAAGGGCCCTATGGGTGGGACGAATGAGCAGTGCCAGAACGTTGATTGCACAAGCACCAATTTTCACTTTTCGTTATAGAGCCAAATGCAGTCAAACTAAGGTCTTGTTTAATGTTTCACCGGTGATTTAGTTAGAGATGCAGATTTAAAAATCGAGAAATTGTATAAAACACCGATCCGCACAACATTTTACCTCAGATTCGGTTTTCAGCGCAACTCAACGGTCACTTGTTAATCATTATGATTCCCAAACCAGGTGATCGATCACAAATTAAAGTCAACAATAGAACGGTAACCGTGGTGTCATTGTAGGTTGATCGATCGTGCTTACCTGAGTGTCTGAGAACAAGAAAGTCACCGATTTGTCTTCAATTCCGGCAGCCATCATGATTTTTTTCAAGTCCTCGCGCCATTCGTTGATGCCGTAATTCTTGGACAATTCTATTTGGAAGCAATCGTATTCAGCCCTGCAAAGAAAATGAATGGTTCGTTGGAGTTATTACACTACATGGGAAACGAAATGCCTAGTCCGAGCGCGTGCTCATTTTCTAGGGAATTAGATTCATGTATATCAATGCTTGGCTCTGTCTGCATCCGTGTCGCACAGCTGAGTGCGTGCCGAATACTGTAACCAATCACAGTGACACAAGGTGTGTGGGTATTAGGGGCGATACCCCACAGTTGAATTTTAAAGGAGAGCAAGCGCTCAATGATCAATGTGCGAAGTGAGACCGAGTGACCAAGGTCGTACGTCGTCTACCATATAGGTCCGATTGGGAACAGGTAGGCGAAGGAATAAAAATGACCACAACGGAGCAAATAACCCTTCAATATCAACGCGACAATTTCTTGGCCTCTTTTAACTCCGTAGGCGCTCACTCGAGGTCACTCATTGAAAGATGGCAAAAAGGCAAAATTGATTGAAATGTCGTTAATTCCAATTACTTCATTGAAATAAGAAGCCCATTCGTAGTATTTTTGTGCAAGTCTGAGCTAACATATCACACTTTATGATACAAAAACCAACCAAAAACCCAACGAACCACCAACGCATAAAATTCTCGTTTTGAAATTCTTCATTCAACTGCACCAGATCACAGAATATACTTATGACAGAGCTGAGTACTCGCATTGAGTATCACTTCAGCCGGCCGTTACAGCGAACCAGCTGCGTTGTTTCAACGACAACGATTATCATGAACATGCTGAGGACGACGATGCCAACGACACTGTCGACGAATATAATGATGGCCATAAGGAGCGTAACAATGGTGACGATGATAATGATTATTTTGCACTACGTTCCACTTGAATCTGACCCAACAATAACAGGCACTCACATATGCGACGCTAAGCGCGTCAAGCTCTGTCGACCACTGCCGCCCATTCCCAGCAGAAGCGCGTTGCCCTGAGGCTGGCGAATGATTCGTGCTACCCGGCAAATGTGCTCGACCGCGTACATGAACAAGATCAAATGCATTTTGGCCGTGTTCACTTGATTGTAGTCTTCCAAATTCTCCTCGATCACTTGCAGAACCTGCGAGGAAGTGGCGAAAACAAATCAGCAATCATGAATAAGCATAGATACTTGGGTTGAACTAGGAATGAATCACAATTGAGATTTCAATCAAGGGGGATGATGCAAATCGCTGATAAAAAGCATGGTTGCATTTTCTCGCCATGCGATACACAATGACGAGTTTCATTTCTTTGCACCTATCGTGAACGGACAGTATGATCAGGTTGCACATGACTTGGCTTTAAACTTGAGACACATCAAATTGCTGCAGGTTAGTTCAACACCAAATATACTTGACGCTGCCAACCAAAGAACCCTGCAAGATCATTCAATGGATGAAACGTAAATCTTAGCACAAATTCGTTTCTAGCATGCTCGCCTCTAGTCTAGCTTGTTCAAAATTTTGTACCCATAGTGGGAATTTCCATCACAACATAATTGCATATCACAACTACTCGTTTTTTACAAGCATTGATTGCGCGTGTGTAAACCTCGATGAAAAAGCGAACTCTGTCACCTATAAAACGAAACTCATAAATCCAATCATACAACCAAAATTAGCAATCATCGAAGGTTTCCACTGTGCTCAAAATGCGTATCGCTAGGTGTAAAACTGCACCGTGCAATCTTCGGAATTAGAGTTGGCCAGAATCCTTGAACCCGGAGCATCAATCAGGTGTACCCAGGTACATTATCAACACTTGACGATGGATTCCCATATTGGCAGACGACATTTACTTTTAAGATGATAAGTTGGGTAACATCGTTCAATTTAATTTAGCAGAAACAGTTCTTTGTCAGTTAGCTGCGATGGATTATCGATCTGGGAGCGCATATATAATCACACACCGTAAAGCCGATGAAGGTTTCAAATGAGTTTAATCCCACTGCGAGCCTAGCACCCTCTCCACTGGATGAAATCATATTGTGAATGTGGGGATAGCGATGAGTGTTAATCACTCGCTTTCGGATGATATACAGAACACCACCTTCCGGCATAACGCAAGAGCAGGGAGTGCCGAAACGATCGACGACGACAATCGCGAACTCATACGGATTCCGGTTTGGAAGGATGGCATCAGAATAGTTCGCGAGCGACAACATTCACGGAAGCATGAGGATATGGATAACATCAGCCGCTATCGAACGGTATGTAATTCGTTAAAGCCGGTCAAACGAGCTCGGCGTGCTAAGGACTTGAGGTGAACAAGTTGGCACGAGATCAATTCACAAATCAAATTGAAGTGACAACCTGGACAGACATGCTAAGGTACGTGTCATGTACGCAATAAACGCGTTTGACAAATTGGCTTCCTCTTGTGCTGTGGGATTCGTGGGTGAATGTAATTAGCGTTGGACAGATTGACCTCAGGGACGAATCGGGTCACAATCGACAAGTGGGTGAGAAACGCGAGGGGGGGGGTGATGTGATTAATGTTGGATGGAGTGTCTTGAAGTCTGTGCAGATAACGCAATAGACGTTCGATTAAGGAACGCGATTTGTTTTTGATTGGTCTGATCAAAAAAGTTCACCCCCCCTATACAATCATATCTAAAGCTTTGTGCTAAAACTACCGGCTGATAAAGAATCCAACAAAAAATAACGGAACCACTGGCACCTTACGGTATCAACCTCTTTTTAATAACGCCACAAGATTTTCTTGTATACATTTGCATAAAATGACGGAACATTTACCTGTGCATGGTCGGTCATTTCAATGTATTTCCAAATGTCACTCGCAGCAGCTGTGAGGAAATCGCCATAGAGCAAAGGCTCTGATTTCACGTAATCCTTCACTTCCAGTTGGAATGGCTCTTTGGATCGTTCGTTGATTAAGTTCTGGAACCACTGACGATCGGTGTCGTTGACCAGTCGATCTTGGAACACACGACATGATTCGTGATACCACAATCGAAGCAGTTGCTCCAGACTGCCGGTCAAACTACTCGGTTCCATCATCAACATGCCCTGGAACACTTTGGACAAGTCTCTCATGTTGAATGTATAATGACTTTTGGCTGGCGTTGGCAACAACTGCGATTGTATGGTGGTGTACATCTTGATCGAGGTCTTGACCAATTCATCCGCGTGTGGCAACAGACTGGCAGCGGGTTTATCTGCACCGGATCGACTGAGCCACGATTTCAGAATGGTTCCGAAAATGACCTGCATACTATTCTCATCCAACTCGTTGAACGATAACAAGTTGAAGTGCCGCATTAGTCTGGCTGTGATGGGATTCCGTCCACCACCCGGTGGACCCATGGCACAAATGAAGTTCACATCGACCAGCGTGCGGAATTCCCCGATTGTTTTCAAATCATACCAACCGCTAAAATCGGTCCATTGCCTAAGCAACTCGATTGGCGGCTGTGCACCGAACACCTCCAGTGCCGGCATGTTGAGGTCATCAATGAAGAATACCAAAAAGCGACCCATCGGGGGACCATACACCTGCTTCCGGCGTTTGTCGAGCTTGCTATCGATCAGTTCTTGTGTTTGTTGCGCGGTGGTTTTCGCACTGAAGATAATGAACTCCGGTATGTATTCGATCGGCATCTTTCGTGTCAATTTGTTCATTATGGTCATTGTCTTCCCTGTGCCGGTAGGGCCAACGCAGAGCACTGGCTTCTTCGCTGTGAGCAACATTTCAATAAGATGCCCACTGCGAATGTTATCGATCGTGGGGATGATGATGTCGGAGTAACGGGTATCTGCGGCGATTGAGACTTCTGGCACGTTGTGCATCCAGTGTACCCAACTCATCTGGAAAATGAATTGTGACGAGTATATTTTTTTCAAATGCATAGGAACCAAACCAGGGCGGATGATAAGGGAAAGAGCAAAACAATCAACGGGCGTTTTTCCCGTAAATCAGATATTTAAAAGTTGTGCATGTCATAATAGTTACTTTCAAGTCAAGTCAAATACGAGCATAAATTTCACTATAGCATTTAAAGTAAGGACAAAACAGTCGGGGCAACTAATACACGCTGGGGATTAGTGTAAAATGCACATGAATGGTTGAGCTTTTATCTGCAATGTGAGGTCGTTACTCGATAACAACCTGATTAGATTACCCGACGTGTATTTTGTAGCGTGATGAGATTGCTGAACTGGGTTCATGTGGCCCTATGCAGTGAGGGCGCAAGCATTTAACACAAGGTGACACAGCATTTTATGATATCTTCACCTCAACTGACCATTGCTACATCACAACCGTAAGACATCATTCTAACTGATCTGCTTGAAGGCATTCTTGAAGAGTATTACCGGGCAGAGCCCCTGGGTTCTTCCCATAAGGCGTGGGTGGATTTTATGGGAATTCAAGTCGAACGCTAGTTTGGAAGTCACGTGAACAAGGGAAATGTAAGCAAGTTAACTCTAATGAAATCCAGGGCGAATGCAACAAAATTACGGTTGCTATTGTACACTGTGTATTGAAATCCAGATGTAAATCGCTTCGCTGATCTTGGCGATAGGTCAAATGACCTCATCATCGAGAGCGATCTGGAGAATAAGCAGCTTCTAACTAGAGCGTAAAACCATACGATTAACCGTTTTTCGCTAAATCGTGACAAAGTTTTAACACGGGGATTCGCTTTCTCTGAGCTGCGTTACTGCGTTAAACTGCAATCAACATTTTCAATCAAGTTTAAGTGCTGATCACCTTATGCTAAGCTAGTTTGGACTCCATAACCGTATTCGTTTTTCAACTCACAACTCACATGAAGATGTACTGTAAGCTGTACAACCATACATGAAAATCTGGTTGGAATTGATACGTGAAAAGAGTGCAAAATTAGATGCTTGGTCATTATTAGTTACCAGGACGTTAATTTTTCGAGAGTCTGTGCTTATATCAGACGGCAATTCTTTGATGCTTAACACTTCACAGTTATTTGACCAGCATATACGCATGGGAATCTTACACTTTCAAAGTGTGCATCGCGAAGTGGACCAAACTGATGACCTCATTTGTGGAAGGAACATCATCCGACGGTAAAACTTTGTGACTCAATAAAACAAAAAGCTAATTATTGTAAGAATGGATGAACTCACCTTCCTTTCTACCTCATCCTCATCGTCATCAGTGTGATCGAGTCTCAGGAGGCCACCATCATCGAACCGATAATCGTACACGGTACCTTCTTCCGGAAACGGTAGGATGGTCTGTTGTGAGATATGGACGAGAAGTAAATATGGACGGCATTAACAAGTACCGATACATCACAGTTTAGCGGTTTCCAATTCAACGAGAATCACTCGCTGTTTAGGTATGAAACCTGAGCTCCTCCCAGTTAACATCAGCGCACGTGATATCACTCAAAGAATATTTAGCTGAAGTTGTGCAATACAAGCCTTTGGGAATATCGACTGGTGAGATTGGTATATTAGATATGGTAAATTAGATATGTGCGAACAGTGTGCTGAGATTCAAGCGGGGGTAGCTAAACCTGGCTTGTTGATATGCTTTAATTAAACCAGCAAACAGAGAAAAGCGAGGTATCGATACCAGGAGGACATGGCCTCAATTTAAATTGCAACTTAAAACATGAATGAGAAGTTGCGATAAAGGAAGACATGCAGAGTTCAACAAGAAAGTGATTAAATGTTGATAGCTAGCACCTGGAAATCTTAACGCGATAGACAGCTCCACATGAAACAATGGGTGAGGTGATTCGCGTTGGATCGAGGTATGGACCAACAGAATAATAAACTTTAGACGGGAGCGGGATATGACCTCGTTTGGCTTTACAAAATTGTCACCTCCCCTTACAATAAGGCAGCTTTCGATATAGATCAAATGTCATTTGAAGAACTAGCACCGAAACATTAGGTTTCTGGATTGAGTAAAGCGTCACCTTAATTTTGGCGAAGAGTGGATGCTGCAGTTAGTTGCTGGAAGGAGATCGCGCCCACGCCGGACGAAGGATGCTCATCTCTCGGGTACTGTTTACCCTGTGAACCTTGCAGGGTAGATTGACACCGATGAATCGGACGATATATACGCAAAGCCTTGTGACGGGGACCTCAACGCGTGCTTGAGGTTGGTACCCACGTTCAATAGTGACTGAAGCAGGCCGACAACATGTACAGCAATAATGTGGCTGGGAAACTGCAGCCATGCAAACATAGGGGGGGGGAAACAAGTAGCGCTTGTATGCCACTGTTGGATAAGGCTGGTACGACCAACCTGTTCAAAGCATATGTCCAAAGACATGATAAATGGGGTTAAACCCATAACCATGCAGATCCTGATCTTACTGTCCCTACCTGATGAGTGTAAATGACGGAAAAGCATGCAAATGAATATTTTGTTTCATGGTTATGGGTTTAACCCCATTTAACATGTGTTTGTACACATGCTTTGAACAGGTTGGTCGTACCAGCCTTAACCAACAGTGGCATACAAGCGCTTCTTGTTTACCATTCTTCCACTGTTTCAAGCGCATGCGGATCCTGATCTTACTGTCCCTACCTGATGAGTGCAAACAGCACGAAACCGGTTGTGGGGTGTGAATGACGGAAAAGCATGCAAATTAATATTTTGTTTCATGGTTATGGGTTTAACCCCATTTAACATGTGTTTGGACACATGCTTTGAACAGGTTGGTCGTACCAGCCTTATCCAACAGTGGCATACAAACGCTCCTTGTTTACCATTTTTCCACTGTTTCAAGCGCATGCGGATCCCAATCTTACTGTCCCTACCTGATGAGTGCAAACAGCACGAAACCGGTCGTGGGGTGTGAATGACGGAAAAGCATGCAAATGAATATTTTGTTTCATAGGAAGGGGACGTTTGAACAACAACCCAATTAAGGATACAAGCTTTTCCATGTGCATGTTCAAGTTAGTGATATGTGAATATTTCACCCTGGCACGGCCTTCGCTGATATGCAACGACACACTTGATTTGTAAAACTAGTATATTGCACGACTAAAATGCGACCAACTACTGGGTAAATAGGTCAATGTCGTGTGCGTGTGTCCCATCATCAACATCACGTGATGGCACTCATTCGCCCGCGGACATGTATCGATGTGTGTGTGTGTGTGTGTGCACATCATGTGCGTTTTACTTTTACGTTGGACTACGAGTCGAATAGACCTAGAAGGCTGCGTGTGCCCAATACACATTCCTGTGACTATCTGGTTATAACAGTCAATGAGTTATCAAATTTGCAAACATGCTTGTCCATATAATGTAAATACGGAAGTGATTATTTGTAATGTAAAAACGAATAGGAAGGTTAGTGTGACACACTACAAATGGACCGAGATCTCGTCGGGCTGACCAAGCCTAGACAGACATGTATCAGGGTGAGTATGCGAGTGAGAGTGTACTGTGTTCTCGGGTGCAGCGCCACATCAAAAGAAATCGATGCATCATTGTTTGAAATGAACAAGACAGGTGGGCTACACAATCAAATTACAGGTAAGGAAGTAGAAACGAGTAACACATCGAAAACAAGTCAATTGTGATTGTAAACATTCAGGAAATGAAATCGCATAGGTTATTCGTAGCTAAGTTAATACTATGAGAGCCAATTACACACAGAATCGCTTAGAAAACCGATGCTGGGAATTTGGTTTCATTTTTCCTTACACATCTCAGGTAGCTACATCCAATCGATAGAACATAACACTGACCGATTTACCGCAGTGACTTTAATTCACACCAAGAAACGATCATTTAAATTGTGCACATCTGTTGTATTCATCCACATGTGGTTAAACCAATTCTGCAGTACAGAGGATTAAGTTCACCAGATGCGACACTCCACATCGATCACTCACTTTGCGTTCTTTTATTTTCTCACGAAGATACGCATCAAATTTCAAGCGTCCTTCATGATCACAGCTGGCTCCGAGCGACCACACAAGGGAGAACAAAAACCACGACTCCAAGGCTTGGCCAATGCGAACGAGGATATCTTCACTGACGTGAGGCTTCGAAAACGAAACAAAAGCATTAGATCGAACTTGTGTGAGTTTTTTTAGTAAGGCTTTCGAAAACCACTGTTGCTTCATAGTGAGAGCGAATTCCACAAAATCTAAAGGTCGGTCCATGTGTTATGGGTGCCGAACTATCGCATACGTAGCACGGGTTTGTTTGCCTTACCTAACTTCAAATAACGTCGTTATTAGCATGGATGCACTCTAACTTGGACTAGCCAGATGAACGTTTTAATAATTAAGCTGTAGATGAGACGAAGAATTTCAGGTGAATCGATATCGTGGTGTCGAATGTTAAGTGTTTGGCCAATCTTGTATGGTGTCAAGTGGAGTGGCAAGCATACATTTTTATGATGCACGTCAGTGTGAGTCACAAGGAAGCTGTTGTGTTGACAACTTGATTAGAAGAGCGTTTAAGTCTGGGTGTAAGAATTGTAACCTAGTGTGTCTGTGAATACCCCTCAATAGATCAATCACCATGTCAAGCTGCATCCCTATCCGTCTAGTAATTGCCATTGTTTTATGACGGTTAAGTAATAGTGCTTGTTTTCAGTGATATGCATTCTTTGATGAGGAGGATAAGCAACTGAGCAGACCAAAATGTACGAAATGTAACAAGTGGGAATACCTTGTGCTCCTCCGCATGCATTGGCCGAAGCGGCGCCTTCAGATTTTTGGTCTTTTCTGCCTGGAATTGTAAAACGGATCATGTAAATAAGTAGGATAAAAATAAAATATTCATTTGCATGCTTTTCCGTCATTCACACCCCACGACCGGTTTCGTGCTGTTTGCACTCATCAGGTAGGGACAGTAAGATCAGGATCCGCATGCGCTTGAAATAGTTTGCCGAAACATGGTTTGAAGTGAGTAACTTTCACAAAAAACGCAATTTTCCACGGTATAAAGACAAAACGTTGTATCATTTTAAATAGTGTAACGAATTCGGAAAAGTCGGGCTAACAAAAGAACAAAATCAGAATGAATTCAACAAAACTAGAATTGGTAACTTACTTGAAGCTTTTTGGATCTTGTATTTGGAGCCTGATTGAATATTATTGACGTATGATGATGAAACTCACATTAATACGAATAAATGAACTGCACTCATGATCTAGAGTCTAGATCGTCTAGATTCTAGACGATACGGACACAAGTACGCAAAGCCCAATGGTGAAACAGCGCACATCAATTGCGTGTGCAGCCCTAACTGCGGTCACGTGGGCTGCATACACCTATAATTCCGTCCACTTCTGCAGTCATTGCTGACCCGGTTTCACGGCTATTTGAGAGAAGGAATGTGATTGGTTGTAATTGACAACCAATCTAACCAATGTATGGCGTTGCTCTCCGCTTCGATCACGTGCGGACAATTATTTGATTCATGTTTCATGCTTTATGTATATCACGTGGTTAGTGCGTTCGCATGAAACCGTGCATGTGCACATTCACGCCGTGTTGTTTCCTGTGTGTTCATTGGCTGAAACCAGGACGGTTATGAGTCAGATCACGGATACGCATACCTCGAAACCGGTCGTGTGCTTCCGTCCTGCTTTTCGAACACCATATACTACTTATTAATACTGCTTTCATTGAACCACGATTTTTTTACCTGCACACGCTCATTTTGATGGGTTAGTGATAAGCGAGAATTACTCCTGTTGTACCGAATCTAGTGACTAAACTCGTACAGGCATGAGCTTGTATCACATGTACATCTTGCATGTTGAAATCACGATTACCTTAAATCAATATACACTTTTTCGCGCACTATTCTTATTCGATCGTGGTAGAGCCGGTTCATTTTGCACATGTCCACTGCCGTATACTAACGGCTACCGACTTAGCTTGTCCTGGAATTCTACACACAGTACAAATCCTTGTCGAGTTCGTAATTGGAATTATTATTGTGCATGAATACGTAAAGATAACACGCGGTCAGACGATTCGCGAGTTTTATTCTACTGGTACCTCACATCACACTGGGTCTTTATTTACCATAGCTACAGCGAGCATCACATGGCAATAGGAGCACAAAAAATGCAGAGAGACACGAACCAATCCGATTACCACAACGCGTAAGACAGACTGTTCAATCTGTATGTATCCGCGTGTAAAATCACAATACAAAATTTACTAAAAGCGGTGAGCATTCGTAAACTGCACATATGCTGAGATGTCGACAGGTGACAAATATTTAGACATATATGTAATAGATAAGGGCACAGAGCCAGCGGCGGCTAATAATACATGTCAAGCAAATCGTTTTAGAGTTGGAACATAAGTGGTTGTTATAACCATAACGTTCAACCATTTACAGTCAATCATCGTTCGGAGCTCACCACGAAACGTTTAGTAATTGGTACGGACGCACATAGACACTCACGCGAACAACTCAACCCTGGTATCCCGTGATCGTCGTTGAGGACGAACACATGACCTTGAATATGCCTGATGCGTGACCTTGACCGATTAGCTTGTGGCTTGTAAGGGATGGGTATGTGAGCACCACAATATCTTAACTTGTGATCCAGTTTTGTCACGCGAGCTGGTGTATAGCGGGGACCTAAACATTCAGCCGCGTAATAAAAAACTAGTTAGTTTGGGTGATTTATTTTTTAAAGTTGGATTTATTATGTGCTCGTCTATTAACTGGTTCCCAAGGTTGTCACAGCCGGGGGTGGTGGTGGGGATAAGCTCCCGCTACCTACAAAATGCTCCCATACGGCGTGCGTCTCAAATAGCCTCTGACAACCGAAGCCCAACTCCTGGCCTGCTCGTGGCGGAACTGCTTCTACTGACAGGAGAAGGGGCGAAGGCGGGTGACTGGCGCCTCAAAACCAGTTCGCTTCGGGTAGATGGAGCTCGTCAGCCTGGGAGGGCAGTCCATCTAGGGGATGGAAACCCTGACTCCAAACCTCCGCTTCCTGCGGATTACACAATCACAATACTCCGCCGAGGACGGTCCCAAGCCCGTCTGCAAAAGGAGGAGGGTTAGACGCAGGGTCAGCAACCCCACTCTGTAAAAACCTCAAACCGCTACTGAAACCAAAGCAACATGTCATACCAAAGTAAGATCTCCATGCTTGAATCGAGAAGAAACCTCATCTGAGGTAAAAATGAAGCAGACTGGTGAAAGCCCACCGGAAGCCAGTCAGCAGATGAATCTTCTGTCGATGAAAGCAACAACAAAGATTGCCACATGGAACGTCCGTACGATGTATGAGACCGGAAAGGCTGCACAGGTCGCGAAAGAAATGCAAAGGTATGGTATACAACTCCTGGGAATATGTGAAAGTAGATGGAATGGATCTGGTATGTTGGTTTTGACATCTGGGGAACGGATTATTTACTCAGGTCATGAAGATGAGAACCATAGTCATTCAGAAGGCGTCGCCATTATGCTATCCCCAATAGCTGCAGGCGCTCTCATTGGATGGGAACCCGTTGACTCACGGATAATCACAGCCAGATTCAACTCCAAGGGGAGAAATGTGACGGTAATTCAATGTTATGCGCCCACAAACAATGCTAGCCTTGAGTCGAAAGAAGAATTCTACGTGCGTCTGCAGTCTGTCTAGACAAGACACCCAAGCGAGATATCAAGATTTTGATGGGTGACATGAACGCGAAATTGGGTCCAGACAACACAGGGAGAGAATCTGTGATGGGTACGCATGCCCTAGGTGAAATGAATGAAAACGGTGAACTTTTCGCAGATTTTTGCGCGCTCAACGATCTGGTCATCGGAGGCAGCATCTTTCAACACCGAAACATCCACAAGGCCACCTGGACATCACCTGATGGTGTTACTGCCAATCAAATCGATCACCTATCGATTTCACGAAAATGGAGACATAGTCTCCTTGATACACGCGTAATGCGAGGTGCGGATGTTGCTTCAGACCACTACCTTCTAATGGCCAAAATTAAAATCAAGTTGAGAGCTTTCAGCGAAACCGGCAGTCGGCCTAGTGTAAAGTACCACACGCAGAAACTAAGGGAAGAGCGTACAAGAGAGATTTTCTCAATCTCACTGAAAAACAGATTCGAATCGCTCAGCAACTTAACCCCTGAACTCCCAATAAATGAACACTGGACCGCTCTGAAAGACTGTTGGCAAGACACTTGTAAGCACGTAATTGGCAGACGGGTAAAGAAAGACAAAGAGTGGATCTCGAGTGAGACTTGGACACTGATCAACTCGAGAAGGCAGCTGAAACAACAGATCCTCCGGTGTAAGGACACCAAGCAGAAAAACCAACTGATCGAACAATACGGCTCCCTAAATAAAGACGTGAAACGAAGTGCCAGAAGTGACAAGAGGCGGTTCTATGAAATGCTGGCAACGGAGGCGGAAAATGCAGCAGAAAAGAGAGACCTGAACACCGTCTACAACATTACCAGAACCTTATCAGGAAGGAAAATACCTTACGGCAAAATAATAAAGGACGGTGAAGGTAACCTTATCAGTCAGGAATCGGTGCAAAGAAAGCGATGGATGGAGCACTTCAAGGAACTCCTAAATCGACCAGCACCTACTTCAGTCACTGACATCCCACCTGCAGCAAATTTGCTAGACGTAAACACCGATCCCCCCGGTCGAAATGAGATCCTTTTTGCCTTAAAATCGCTGAAGAATGGCAAAGCACCAGGTCCAGATGGGATTCCACCAGAAGCTCTGAAGGCTGATTTGGACACCTCGGCTGATATGTTACTTCCTCTGCTGCAGAAAATCTGGTCAGAAAGACGGATCCCAAATGATTGGAAGAGAGGTCATTTGGTCAAACTTCCAAAGAAAGGGGATCTGAGGCTAAGCAAAAACTGGCCAGGTATCATGCTGCTCTCAGTCCCTAGTAAAGTGCTTATACGCATCATCCTTCTGCGTTTGCGCGACGCTATCGATCAAGTGTTACGGCCAGAGCAATCGGGATTCAGAAAACAAAAGTCTGGTATCGACCAAATTGCGACCCTCCGCATAATAATTGAACAAAGCATTGAATGGCAATCGCCTCTTTGCCTCAACTTCATAGATTTTGAGAAAGCCTTCGACAGTGTGGACCGCGAATTCATATGGAAGCTTTTGCCATACTATGGGGTCCCACCGCTGTACATGGACCTCATAAAGCAGCTGTATGAAGGTGCCTCCTGTCAGGTAATTCACAACGGAAGACTGACCGATCCATTTGGAGTTGAGACTGGCGTTCGCCAGGGATGCCTGTTGTCCCCAATGATTTTTCTGTTGGTAATAGACTGGATAATGAAACAGACAGTAAAAGGTGAGAGGAATGGTATCGATTGGAAGGAATCCGAGCATTTGGAGGATCTGGAATACGCTGATGATGTCTGCTTGATATCACGTGACCCCCAACGTCTTCAGAGAAAGACCGATAGACTAGCACACTTTGCTTCATATGCAGGACTACGCGTGAATACCGAAAAAACAGAAGTCCTCCGTGTGCTAACTGATGAGCACCCATCAATCACCATCAATGGTAAAGCAGTCAAAGACGTCACGCAATTCGTCTACCTCGGCAGCATTGTTTCAATAAGTGGTGGCACGGACGAAGACATAGTCGCCAGAATCGGCAAAGCAAGATACGCGTTCATAGCTTTGAAACCCATTTGGGAGTCGAAGGTTCTATCAAAACGCACGAAACTCCGTATATTCAGAAGCAACGTCAAATCCGTGCTACTCTATGGATCGGAAACCTGGCGAGTGACAGCAAAGTCTTCTGGCCGCTTGCAATCATTCCACAATAATTGCCTTCGTCGAATTATTGGGGTAAAATGGCCAGAAAAGATAAGGAATCAAGACCTGTGGCAGATTGCTGCTGAGGACCCGATCGCCCAGCAGATCAGTAGAAGAAAGTGGAGATGGGTTGGGCACACCTTGCGGAAACCTTATGATGACATCACGCGTCATGCTCTGGTATGGAACCCAATCGGGAAGAGACGGGTCGGACGCCCAAGGCTATCTTGGAAGCGCTCGTGTGAAGAGGAAATCCGCAAGTGTGGACTTAACTGGAACGACATCAAACTAGCTGCTATGGACAGACCAAACTGGAGAAAAGTTGCCGAGGCCCCATGTTCCTCCAGGAATTCAAGGGATTAAGTAAGTCAAGTCACTGCAGTACAATAGGCAAGTCGTTGACTGTATGGATGTAAGAATCGATGAATGAGCAGTAAATATTTACCGCCACAAAGGTGAGCAGCTTAAAATTGCTTAATTGGCGCATTCCGTACACTAAATCAATAACCAATCGTCCACTAAGGAAATCCATATTGTTGTGTCTAGTCATGACCTAGAGTTCACTACAATTTTTATGCACGTTATCACAATTTACCGTATGTGATTTTTTTATCGAAACCTTTCCTGCTGATTTTTCAACTTATTGATGGTCACTATGTGATTCTGTGTTTGAAAACCGTGGTTCATTGTACAAACCCAATGTAACAGTGGCATTCAAGTATAACTTTGTTTGTTGATGGTCAGTTTTTAGGAATGCATGTTGTGTTTCGATAATGAGCATTCATTTTGCTTTCTATCACACATTCCACAAGTGAATTTTGTGTCATTGTAATTTTCTGGTGATTATTCATGATAGGTTGAGTTTATGTGATTGGCAGAATAATGTACTTGCTGAAGGATTTTACTCACTTGCTGAAATAAATGTGGTAAGGCAGCTTTGGATCCGATGATGGAGTTGCAGTCTACTTTCATGAACGTTTAGCGCAGTGTAACGTAATCGATCATCCTGATCTCAGCCTTCCTGATACGATGTGATGTTCAGCAAACCTAGTCAGTGGAGATGAATGTATGATCCGCATCATTTACCGCTCGCTCTTTTAATGATAAACTAATAGAATCCTTGCAATACATCACAAGCTACCAGACTACTCGATTGCTGATCATGGGTAATACTAATCTCCCACAGCTGTTTTCAAGAAGTGAACACTTCCTGCATTCGTTTGAACATAAATTCAAGGTTATCGAAATTGCTTCACTGCACAACCACGTTGAACAGCCAACTCGCAGACGGGGTCTTGACCGACCTTCAACCCATGATCTCTTGACATCAGAATCAACCGCGGTAGAGGATATTCAACAACTGGCACCACTGGGAAAGAGTGACCATGCGGTTCTTGTCTTTGATTATGTATGTAGTGCGGAACGATTTATCGAACAGACAAAATTCTTCAGGAATATTCAATTCCAATCCTTAAATATCAGTCTCCAGGATGCACACATTCGAGAGTTTTATTTCATGGATTCGGGCTTATAGTACAAAACATTTCTAAATTATTTGAATTCAAAGATGGACGAAAACTCGATTTTTATACCACACAAATGCAACCACAAATACCTGTTTGTTATTCGGAGTAGAACTAAGATATGGTGAGCTATAAAGAAAGAGTCTTGGATAACTAATAAAATTTTTGTTACCTAAGCAACTTGGAAGCGATTCTGTAAGATATGGAATCACGCCACGACTCTTGTGAGAGAAGATCACATGCAGTTCCAATGGATCTTGCTTAAGACAATGGAAAAGTATCTTAAGCTTCTCTACAAGATAGTCAATGAGCGATCAAGAATCAAACCAGGCGTATTCTCTGCCATATATCCATCCATCCATCCATCTATCTATCTATCTATCTATCTTCCCTGCTAGCATCAAATGTTTTGGTATACCTCGTTACAGCTTCTCTGTCTGAATCCGTTAGTAGGTATCTTAGCCAGACTTGACAAAGTATCCTACCAGTACTTCCGAGCTTTCAACTTCCACCCTTTGTGCCACTATTTCTACCAGACATTCACACACGAAATCGAACAAGTCACTCAAAGCTCAGATGAGCTCATTGGAAAACTAATCGATTATTCTTTTCCACAGAACAATGCAACCGATCGACCCCGATCTGTTATCCAGTGCCAATGACAAAGGTGTTGTTCGCAAGCCTTCCCATTGGCGCTCTGTGTGGCACCCGTATTCAGACGATACATGTGGCGACAGGGAGAACGAGGATGATACTACCCTGGGACGGTTTGTATATGTTGACCGAAGTTCCTCATCAGACCCTGGGACAGATAAAAAATGACTTCTGTGATTTGTGTGTATCTTATGTTCATGTTCTTTTGTGTACACAGTTTTCTTCATTTTGACACACCTTTTCGTCTTTTTTTACCCAACAATGGCAAGGCACGGTGCCTATGTATGAGAACCATACTAAGCCTTACTTTGTGCGACTATCTCCTCCATGAGGATGAGTCGGCTGGAAATTTGGGTACAAAGCGTCGTCCCAAGCACCACTCGGCGTTTGTTCGAGTCAGCTTCTCTAGCCTTTGCACTACCAAGTGCGTCCTGCAAGGCAGCAGGGATTTGCCAGAAAGGGGTGGCGTGTCTACCAGACTCTGTTTCAGATTTTTCCTCAGGGTTTTCTCCCCAAGCCTTTCCAGCGATCGGGCATCCCGCAAGGCAGCGGAGGTTTAAAATCAGGGTTTTCCTTCCCTTATATGAAATGCCCTCCCAGGGTAACGAGCTCCATCTACCCGATGCAAACTGGTTTTCAGGCGCCAGTCACTCGCCCTCGCCCCTTCTCCTGTTCGTATAAGCACTTCCGGCGGGCTCGGGGAGCCACTCGTGCAGGACAGAAGCTAGACTTGTTTGTCAGAGGCTATTTGAGACGCATGCCATGTGGGAGCATTTTATTAACAGTGGGAACTTATCCTCACTGCCACTCCCGGCTATTACAACCTTTGCTAAGCCTGGCGTCAAATCATCGGTTTTTGTCACAGTTCAGTCTAATTAGCAAGCTTCGATTATTGGCAGCCAGCCCACTTCTTCGGTAGATACTGCTGACCTGGCCTTGCACTTTAGATGTAGTTTGTGTCATGTCACCACCAAATAATGTCGTAGCGTGACACATTCTCAGTATGAGCATGAACTGTTCATTCTCATTTACCCAGAAAGTGATGCGGATGTAAACGCACTGTGATCCAACTAATGTGTAATGTTTCTCATCAGATAGCCGGGTTGCATTGCAAGCTTTATTCAAGATTTTTGAACTCGGACCTCCATCATGTCATGTATTCAACCATGTGTAACTCACCAGCGAAGTAAGTTATCTGAAAACTATTTATGCTATGAAAATTTTGTGTTCATATACGACGCGTGTAGCATCGAACCCAAGGCACCCGTAGATTGGGTTTTGAACTGTGGTGCGACAGGATCTTGCATCTCGCAAGCGTGTACGTGTTATGCACTAAGACAAATAAGCCTCGAAACCAGCTCACCGCCGTACCCACAGGGACAATCAATCGTCACCTGCGTCCCAGTAGGGTACTTCTTAGACGCCGCCCACAACATCCATTCTGATGGTGTCCGGTCACTTAATCGTCAGACACTTAATCACCAGACATTTAGCACCCAAGTCACTTAATCCCCAGTTTGATAACTTATGAAGAATGCAGAATACGTTTAAATGAATTTATTTAGCAGGAGAGTTTTGCAATTGATTTTGAGAACGTCAATCTTTCCGTAGTTGAGTATCGCTGAATTGGTGGTTAAATGTCTCGTGATTAAGTGTCAGTAAACCCATTCGAGCTGAAATGCATCTGAAAATCATCAATGCCTGATTAGTGGAAATATTTGGGGATTTCAGAAAAGCGTGAATAAAGTTTCAGTCTTTCCGTTAGCATTACGGCATTGAATACGTTTGGTTACATTGATTCGATCGCTTGAGCGAAAACGGTCGAACATGTAGGTATTGCGTCATATTTTGTTTCGTTGCTACTTATGAGTAGGTAAATAAATCAAAATGCTCCATGCACGTTTTAGAGAGCTGAAAACAAGTGCTGAGGATTTTATTGGGCGATAAACGGAAATTTTGTTAATTGTGACAGGTTCTATGCAGAGTCCATGTTCCGTGTGCTGGGCTCAATGATTATGTATTTCGCATGGCAATATTCGCGTTGAACAAGAATAAATTATCGATCCAAAGCGAACTCATCAAGAAGTTTGTCGTCGATTTGCTGATCACTAAGAGCAAGATTATATCGCAAATTGAAACGGGTACAATACCCGTCAGCAAATCAGGTTAGCGAGCAACAGTTTCTATCACTGGTTAAAAATACGTCCGAAGGATTTTATTGGTTTTTGGTCCTGCAGCCGATAATTATTAACGTGCATGATCCTTACTATGCCCACGGATTAGGCAAGATGGCTAATCTGACTTTGATTACACCTTCACACAAGCAGAACAATTTTAGGATGACACATCATACAAAGGTGTCCATTGATTTAAGTTGATGTCACCTGTCTATCTTAACAAGCTCAGTGTCTACCCATGACATGTGCAGTTATCGGTCAACTTATGATGGGTGATTTTCATAAAATTCGATTCTGTTAACCCTTCGTACTGACGCCCTTGGTCTAACGAAGCTTCTGCGTCAGAAGATCGACCACTAATCCTGGTCATGCCTACGTGGCGTGATATCCCCGATAGGCTGTTTTGTCATGTTCCCTGTCCTGACTATCACCCTTGGTCTGACGAAGCTTCGTGTCAGAAGTGAAACGTTACGAAAAAACTGCTCTAACCGATTGCAAACAAATTTCTTTCCAGTTGTGCACCATGTCCGACCGGTGAGCCCATGTCGCTTTTATTGCGACATGCTAACGAAACCGGTGCGCAAGAAGATGAGCACCAGTAGTCTGATTTTTTTACCATAATTATCATAAATGTGCTGCTTAGTCTACCATTCATCAAATTTTTATAAGCTTAATATCTTCATCTGAGGACAGCAAACATTGAGAATTTTTGTCTTGATTTGTAAGCGTGAGTAATGGGAGCATATCACGACATTGGACTATAATCCAATTTATGAATGCGACTGAAATACCATATTTCAATTTACTGTAGCTACGAGTTCGACGGATGCACGAGATGTGATTTTTGATTCAGATTGTGGTTAGGTTGTGGCATTGCTGTTTTTTGTTCTTTAGTTCTCCATTCTCGGGAAAATAGTCAGCCGTTTCTGGTTGAAAATCGGAATGGACATGCGAGCTTGAGCCAGCATACGAATTCAAATTCATCAGAATAACTTTCGACGTTCACACCTCAACAACTTCAAACGATAAAGTGTATGTCACTGGAGACTTGGATACAGAAACTCAAGAGTCTTCTTCTAGTAGCTCATTCTTAAGGTAATGTATCATAGTTAAATTTTGTGCTTCTGTATTGAAGGAGAAGAAAGTTTAATTCGTTTACACAAACTTATTAGCGAATAAAATAAATTTAACCAAACAAATTTCAGAAATAGCATTTCGACCAATCTAAACCGGGAAATCAACTTAAACTCAGCATTCGTACCAAAACAGTGTGGAAAGGCATTCGAATTTAAAATCCGCAGTCGCACTCGGAAATGGATTAAGCTGCGAAATAAGGCTTGGATAAACCATCGCCGGTTAATCACCGATGCCACATGGGAGACCTTTAGAAAACTAAGAAACCAGGTCATTAAACTTATTGCTGAAGACAAAATACAGTATCAAGCTGTCATAATGTCTAAAATGGAACGGAATCCCAAGCTTCTTTACCAGATTGTGAACAAGCAGTGTTAAGTGAAACCAGGAGTTGCGGCCTTGCGGACGCCCACTGGAATGACCACAAATGCAGCTGACACCGCGGATGCTTTGGTAAATTATTATGCTACAGTATTTTGTCCAAAGGAAAGCGTGGATTTACAAATGGATCCAGAAATAACGCATCCTCTACCATTGGACACAATAACCATCAACAAAGAAGAGGTGCTGGGAACTCTATTATCGTTGAATCCCAGAAAATCCCCTGGTTGTGATAAAATTACCCCGAATATACTCAAGCATTGTGCACAATCTCTATGCGGACCTCTAACTCAGTTATTCTGCGAATCGTTGTCGCAAAATGTCATACCGACTGAATGGAAATCTGGAATAATCTCCCCGATTTTCAAAGGCGGGGTGCGTTCGGAGCCCGCAAATTACAGACCTGTTACTTTGTTGTCCGCCGTATCCAAGGTACTCGAAAGGATCGTGGCAAAAAACTGAGCAAATACCTTGAGGAAAATAAACTATTTTCGGGAGCCCAACACGGTTTTAGAAGGGGATACTCCTGCCTTACTAACCTTCTCCTTACCCTTGACGACTGGACTCGAGCAGTGGATGCTGGGGATACTATCCATGTATGTTACCTCGATATGTCGAAAGCGTTTGACCGTGTAAACCACAGTATTCTCTTGCAGAAGTTGGAACGTTGTGGTATCACTGGCAGTCTGTTAGCATGGTTAGAAAATTACCTGACTGATCGGTTTGTTCAAGTCTCTGTGGACGGTGCTCTATCGAAGTCGGTAGCCGTGACAAGTGGAGTGCCTCAGGGATCCGTCCTCGGAACAATCCTCTTCGCGCTTTATGCTAATGACATACCAGCTCTCATCAAATGCAAGATCGTACTGTTCGCGGACGATATAAAAGTTTGGTCTAAGATAAGTAAGTCGGAGGACTGCGAACTGCTCCAGACGGATCTGGACAACCTCCAGGATTGGTCCCTAAAAAATCGCATATTTTTCAATTTCCAAAAGTGTCACATGTTAAACATTGGCAAATATGTGGAGTACCAGTATTTTCTTGGAACACACAGCCTCTCGTGGACCATGTAACAAAGGGACTTGGGTGTGTTAATAAGCAACACCCTAGGGATGTCGAGCCACTGCAACTACGTCTATCGCAAAACATCACAGAAATTGTCACTCCTAAAGAGAATTTTCGGTAGGTTCTCAAAACAGACAATTCCCTGTATTAGAAATACGTACATCAGGCCCATGATGGAATATGCGGTTCAAGCATGGTCGCCATGGCTTAAAAAAGATGTTGCGACTTTGCAACGAATATATCATCGAGCTACCAAACTTGTCACTGGACTCAGCCGGAAACCCTACAACGAGCGAATCAAAACGCTAAATTTATTTGATTATCCACGTCGTCGTCTCCGAGGGGATTTGATTCTGTTTTACAATATTTTGAATACCGAAAATCACCCTCTACAATGCTTATTGAATCTACGGAGCTCGCATAATACAAGAGCTCACACATTTACTCTAACTGTCCCTCACTCGAGACTAAACTGCAGACAACATTTTTTTTGCCGTGCGAGTTTGTTTTACTTGGAACAATCTGCCAGATAATGTTGTGAACTCACCAAACCAGCAAACTTTCAAGAGAAGCCTTGATGCCTATTTGACCGTAAAACCGTGCATTGAACAAAACTATACATCTTAACACCATACACCTACATTTGTTATCCCACCAATCGAAAACAATTTTTGCCCTTGGATATTTACTTGATTCTTGAACTGCCCAGTAAGCAATCTAATCCCATTTTTGCTTGTTATATTATTAGTTGTTGTCATATTATTCTGTGGTTTTTTGTAAAGCTATATGCTTTTTAGACCATTAAAATTGAATTGAATTGAATTGAAATACGATGAATAAACAATGGATCAACGTTATAGTTCGTTCTTACGCCCTTGATCTGACGAAGCTTCTGTGTTCAGAAGCGAAAGGTTACCAAAAACTTGTTATAATAGATTCATTGCAATCTTCATTTTCATGAATATCGACTCCCGATCGGTCTCGAATATTTTCAAATATCTTGTTAGAGTTTTATGTCATAAAATTTTGAATTGCCAGTCATATATTCAAAACTCAAACAGCTACGGATACGTCTACCAGGGCCATCAAACGGTTTGATGGTAATTGACAAAATTTCA